>JAQIXU010000722.1:0-25847 GCA_034701245.1 Strigamia transsilvanica | reverse complement strand
GCTTTTTTGAGCACCCTCCCCCCCCCCCCGGCACTTATTTGGACCCAGGCGACAATTTGAGTCAGGCGTTTAACTACATGGATAAGAAATAAACCACCACTTTTTATGGAATTTTAGGTCCAAAATTGTATTTTTACTAAAAATGTACATCACCTTTTAAAAAATTCCTACAGGTTGATATTACCATACAAGACTATTTTCGAAACTTGAAAAGCACAGCTGCGGCAATGGCCAAAGAAGAATTAAAATCTTTAAGAGACCAACCAGTGAACAAGGCCAAATGGTATATGAGTCCAAACGCAGTTAATGCTTATTACGTTCCGGAACTAAATTCTATAAGTATTAATACATTCAATTCCCATTGACTAGTATGTATTTATTGTTTTATACATCTTCTGATTTCTTTATTTTTTCCTGAAAAAGCTTTTCCAGCTGGAATTCTTCAATCTCCCTTTTACAAAGCTGGCAGACTAATGGCAATGAATTTCGGTGGAATTGGTTCAGTAATTGGTCACGAAATTACACACGGATTTGATGATGAAGGTAATGAAACTTGTATTTGCGCTAATTCCTAATTTCAATCCATATTTGCATGTACTACACAACTCTTAGGTAGGAAATACGACAAGACAGGCGCTCTTAAAAGCTGGTGGACGCAATATTCCATCGACAATTTCCAGAAGCGGAGCCAATGTTATGTCGAGCAATACGCACACTATTGTCCTGCAGAGTTACCCGGTGTATGTGTTAATGGTAATAACACACTAGGAGAGAATATTGCTGATAACGGCGGACTAAAAGCAGCATACATAGTAAGCAGATTTTATGCGAGTTCAAAATAAATTCAAGTCACGTCTAACAAAAGTAATGCACAATATCATCATCCAAATCAGATTCTAAATTGACTGATCTGGACAAGTTACCAACTGATAGTTTAGTAGTTTACCGTTACACCGATGCAATACTCGTGTGTCAGTCTCTTTTGTCTGTACAAAATAGAGAATGCAATTAATGAAAACTGGCCTTTGGACTAATAACTGAAATTCTGCATAAATACCTATAAAATAGATCTTGTTTTCTTTTAATTTAAAGGCTTACAAAAACTGGGAGAAAGGTAATCTACCACAAGAAAGACTGCCCGGCTTGGAAAAGTATTCGCCAGATCAACTATTTTTTATCACCTTTGGTCAGGTAAAGTTTACGATAACTATGGGCCTAGCCTAACAATGCGGAATAAAATTTCAAATGAGCAATATTAGTCGCGCGAAGTTGCTAAAAGTTTAAAGTCGGTCAATTACCCTGCACAACACTGCCCGCAGTTTTCCTTCAGAAAAGCGAGTACAATATTATCAAATGTGAACTCAATTAACTTTATATTCAGTTAGATTTAACACTCCCACCTAAAACATTTTCAATTCATGAATCAGTGATTTTTTTCAGAGATTGATAAAGTTTATCAATATCTTTTCAGCTCTGGTGTTCCAATTGGAGAAAGGAGACACTCTTGCACTTAATTCTCAAAGATGCTCACAGTCCAGTTCAGTATAGAGTTTTGGGAACTTTAACTAATTCAGAGGAATTTGCTGCTGCTTTCAACTGCCCATCAACGTCACACAAAAAATGCCAACTGTGGTAGTTTTACAAACCAAAATATTCAGAACTCACAATAAATAACTAAAGCAAAAGAAATCGTTGTAAACGCACAATATTTTTTGTATAAAAAATAAAACTTAATTTTGATTCTAAAAAAAGCAAACATTAAGTATCACATTTTATCCATATGACGAAGGAATAAATCATGAATGAATCAATTCACCAGCTGTTTATCTGTACAATGTGGAGATAACGTAAAATGTTCGTTTCATCAGTTGCACGAAGAATAGCCAACGTGTTTGTTATGTAGATTAGTTAATGCAGTTTTTTTTTTTGCTTGTGGTATGATTCACGCGCACCCAGCTCCACTCTTCACAACATAAAAGAAATATATAACAAACATCCGGGAAACGTACTCTATTCTATTGCAAACTACTGAAAGTACAAAAACTGCAACTTCAGAAGGTGCGGAGGAGGTAATCAAAACATGAAGAATGCGATTCAGGCCTTGCAAAGACATTTATAGTTTTCATCAAGTATGACAACTACATTTGATGGGTAAATGTGACTTTAATTTTAAAAGATTTTACACGTATTAATGAGTAAGTTTTAAAGGATTGCAAACACTACAGAGATAGAAAACAATCCCAAGTAAGGATATTTTTATTATTATAAAGCCACAATATTTTTGTTTTAATTTCTCTATTCTCATATCTATGAAATTCACTGCAGATCTAATGGAAGAGGAAACAGATGTGCATTGATTGTATCATTAACATTTTTTATACTAACTTCAACAGTGTTGGCTATTGCACTGCTAGTAACGAGTAAACAAATAAATTACATAAAACGGGTTTGTATGAAATTTTAACAAAAATTTCAATCTTTTTGCAGTTTTTTTTTCTAAAGAAGATTTTACAATTTGTCACAGTAAACAATGTACATTAGCAGCAGCGACGATTTTAAGATACATGGATCCAAAACAAGATCCATGCCAAGACTTCTTCTCTTTCGTGTGTGGGGATTATATAAAACTGAATGCACAGACGGATAGAGAGCAGAATATTTTCGAAGAAAGTAGACGTATTTTAGATATGCAATTAAAAGGTTTATATTTTTTATTTTTCTAAGAATTATTCAAAATGGAGGTTAATGAATTCTCGGTTTGACAGAACTACTGGAAAAGAACAACTCAGATACTGATCCAGATGCAGTTCATAAATTGAGAAAAGCTTACCAAGTTTGCATGAATACAAGTATAAATTACATATCCAACGTTCCTAATTATTTAATCATTTTTATAAATTTATTTTTACTAAAGGTCACACGACCCAATTAGGGATAACACCATTGGCTAAATTCTTAGAACTTCTTGGAGGATGGCCACTAGCAGTTGGTCCAAACTGGTTACCAATCAATGGCACCAAACTGGAAGATTTGTTGGCTAAAATGGAGAGAATGGGATTTCCCTCTTATGTAATTGCTGTTAATATATCACCTGATCCAATTAATAATACTGTTTATAAAATACAGGTAAGAGTAAAAATGATACAGTTGAAATTGATAAATCAAATCAAATTGATGATATCTTAGTTCGACCAGCCAGATGATAATTACAAACAACTGAGAGAGAGTAAATTAGGTCTTCGCAAACAATGGCTTTCAAGTGACACATACGACCCTATACAATCGGTTATATTGGCCATTGTGGAATCGTTGGGAAATCAAAATAAATTTGCAATTATTAAGGATTTTAATGATATTAAGCGACTGAAAAGAGATCTCAACAGAGTAACTATTCGTGATGCAATTTTATCAGATTAATTTAAACTTTTGGATTTTATTTTATCCTCCCAAGATTTTTACACCACAAGAACAGAGGAGAAATCATACGAGGATGTACAATAAGATGACAATACGACAACTGCACACTTTAACAGGCAATGTAAGACAAATATCTTATACTATACCATCTCTGTGTACTTAACTAATTATTTGTTAGCTATTTGATTTCCATACATTTCTCCAAACCATCTTTTCCGGAGTTACTGAAATTAGTGAAAATGAAGAAATAATTGTATGTGAAGTGGAATTCATGCGAAAATGGCCCAAAGTCATCTCTAAATACAATCGAAGGTAATGAATAAATATATTATAATTTACTTCTGTTTTAAATGGTATATATATATACATATACATATGTATATATTTGAATATTTCTAGGACGATTACTAACTTTGCTGTGTGGAATGCAGTAGAGATGTTGGTCCAGTTTATTACACCGGAGCTGTACTTGAATTCAAAACCAATGAAAACTCAGCTAGAAATGGATTTAAACAAACTCAGATGGAAACTATGTTTATCTGCAATAGAAGACATGTTACCATATGCTATATGGAGAGTCTTCGTCGACAATTACGCCGAACCTTCATCTTTAAATTCGGTAAAAACCAATCAAAAATATTTATAATTAAAAAAGAAATTTCTAATTTTTCCCGAATATTAAAATTTAGGCCAAAGAATTTGTGGATAATTTACGCAAAGCCTATAAAAGAACAATTTTGCACAGTCAATGGTTGGATGTAGCTACTAAACGAACAGCTGTAAAAAAGGTAAGTCCCAATACAAGTGATGCATTATCTTGAGTCAATTCTATCCTCAGTTTTTTTTTACCTTTATTTGATATGATTCCAGATTAATGCTATGAAAGAATTTGTCGGTTATCCCAACTGGATTTCAAACGATTCGAAACTCAATAACTATTACAAAAATGTAATTTTTTTTTTTAATATTTAAAATTGTGTTCATTTTAAACCAATATTCAACCATGTTTTTTTGTAGCTAGAAATCATGGACAACCACTTTATCAATGTAGTTGTTAATCGCATGAACACAACGTACAGAGTACTTAACTACCTCCGTCAACCAGTAGATAAGGAATTGTAAAAAAAAGAGATTCAAACCAACTAACTATGGCTAGCTAAAATATAAAACTAAATAATCTTTTCAGATGGGTTGACGAAACAAGTTTTGTGAATGCATTTTACTCTCACCTAACAAACTCCATATGTAAGTATTTATCAATTCACTATTCATGTAGAATTCAATAATTAACTTTCATATCATTCCAGTTTTCCCAGCAGGAATTCTACGACCACCATTCTACGGCGACGATAGAATTCAGTGAGTTTTAATTTAGTCTAGTAAGATTTAATAAAAAATTGCAATCTTTCTTACAAACAGGGCATTAAATTATGGAAGCATCGGTGTGATTGTTGGTCACGAAATGGGCCACGGCTTCGATAGTGATGGTGAATAAATGAACCTTAGCAATGAATGAACAAAGAGAATACGCGTACTTTCATTGTTTTATATACCCTAGGCAGCCAATTTGATGAAAACGGGGTCCTTAGACGATGGTGGAGTGACTCGAGTCAAGAAATGTATGCCAATCGAACAGAATGCTTTATCGCACAATACAATGAATATTGTGTTCAAGACATCAAGCAGAAAAACAATTCATCTTGCGTACGTTAACGTTTCAAATTGACAATCGTTAAAAAATATAAATATAAAGTTAAAATTTCACTTTTTAGATAAATGGAAAGTTCACGGTTGGAGAAAATATGGCCGATAATATAGGATTGCAATGTTCGTATAAAGTAGGTTCAATTTTGAGTTTTAATTTAAACAGCAAAGGTGTACAAACAAGTTTTATTAATGTGTTAAACTCACAAAAAAAGCCTTGAGTTGATGTAATATTAGAAAAGTAAACTTCTCTGCGCGACGCCGTCTGTGAAACGCAGTGCAGTAAAGCCTCCTATTTGCTTCAGCTTATTCGGGCTAAAGTTTAGATGCAAAAAAAAAATTGTGTTTATGCAATCAAAATTTTTATACATTAATTAATAGATTATATAAAAGTTACAACTTGAAAAAAATGCTTTTTTTTTATTCTCCTTTAATACTTCCATTAACTTCTCTGTATTGTTTTTAATTGGGTTAATTGCGTAAATATTTAGGCTTACCAACAATGGGTTAAAGATCATGCTAAGGAAGGAAGATTGCCTGGATTGGAAGAATTCACACCTAACCAATTATTTTTCATCAGTCATGCACTAGTAAAGTTTAATTCTTTTTCATTTATTTTTATTTTTCAAAATAATCTAAATTTTCTCGTTTTCAAAGCAAAATCACTTTTTCTTTTTGTTATTTTAAACAGACATGGTGTCAAACAATACCCTACGGCTACTCTCGTTTACAAGATCCTCACAGTCCTTCAAAATACAGGTAATCCGAAATAGCTTTCCACAAATAAAATCGACTAATAATTCATTTTTTCAAACAAAACTCACAAAAATAGAGTTCAAGGCCCACTTTCCAACTCCGTTGATTTCGCTCAACTTTTTAATTGTCCGGCTGGACCAATGAATCGTGCCGACCAACGCTGCACCCTCTGGTGATTACTAAAATAACGCATCCCAATTACACAATTGTAACAACTTCAATGGATAAAACGGAAGCAGACCCTAATTACACAACTAAAGGAAAATAACAAAACAAAACAACAACTCACTCATGTGCATTGATCCATGAGAGGAATAACGAAAGGAAACTGAAAATACTAAACTTCAGTACCTAAAAGATTGTATATCAATAAAGAAGATACATATAAAAAAATATATATATACTTATACAAATAAATAAAAACTTCCTTCATTTTTTTTTTCAAATTCAATCTATACGCAAGACTAATCGTCGTAATTAAAATTCCAATGTATACTATTTACAAACCAAGTCTCTGTGATGCAATGTGGCGGAAATTGTTCGTCTCTCATGACCCATTTGACTTTCCTCCCCACTAGGGCACGAGATTCCGTCATTCTCTTTAATATAGGCTTTACAGGTAAGTCACAGTCATTTGAGGTTTAGTGATTCAAACCAGAAAAGTAAAAATATGAAGAAGGAAAGGAGACTTAAACGCATTCTCATAGCAATTATCGTCATTCTAACAATTTTAAGTTGTGCTCTCTTAATAGCTGTTGTTTTGCAAAGTAAGTTTCTAATTTTATACAGTGGGGAAAAAAGGTATTCACCCCGCATTTTATTTTCAGCTACTTCCAAAGCCAAAGAATCAAATGTCTGTGTTAGCAAAGAGTGCACAGTTGCAGGTGACAAATTACATATATGTTGATTTACGTTTATTAATTTGGAAATTATATTTAAAAAAAAAATATTTTATGATACATCCAAAAAAATGTGACTTACATTTTGTACGTCCCATCATGCAAATTAGTTGATAAGTCAGTTTGCATAGCAAGTGACATCATTCATTAACAGCCATTAGATTAGAACTGGAAATTTCTTGTAACGATCAGTTTACAAACAGATTAATAGCGTAAATTACCTGTATAACAACACTAAAAAGTAATTTCGTCTCATTCGTATTAAACGAAATTAGCCGCATCATTAATCAGTTCCATGGATGAAACGCTGGATCCATGCAGAGATTTTTATTCCTATGTTTGTGCCCAGTACATACGTAGAACCCCTGAACTCTACGACCACTTCGTAGAAAGGAAAAAGCTTCTTAAACTCCAAGTTCGAGGTAAACAAATTATTTACTTCTTTCATTTCTAAATTAAAAATTAAAAAAAAAAACTTTCAGAACTTATGGAACTTCCAACTTCACCAAATGATCCATCAGCAGTTAAAAAGGCTCGATTGGCGTATAAAATATGTTTAAATACAAGTAAGTTGCTTCAGTGCCATAATTAAAATGTAATTCTAACTGGCACAATTTGGTTATTTTAAACTCGATTATAATGTTCAACAATTTTCAGCTAGATTAGAGCAATTGGGGATCAGCCCTTTAAAAACTTTTGTGCAAGATTTGGGCGGTTGGCCCATAGCTGTTGGTGTTGGATGGGTTCCACAACCAAATTCATTCATCGAGGACCTTCTTGCTAAACTTGAAACTATTGGTTATCCTGGAAAAGTGTTCAAACTTTTAGTTGCTCCTGACCCAACTAATCCAGACGTCAAAATAATTACAGTAATAACTTGTTTAAAAAAAATAGAACAAGAAAAAGATGAGTATAGTTTATTATTAGTACTAATTTTTTTTAAATAGTTGGATCAACCTAACGATGATTCTGATAATTTTGATGTAACAAGAAAAAAGCGAGAGGATAAAGATAAAGAAAAAGAAACACGAATAGAACTGATTGAAGTCACAGCTCGGGTAGTGGGCAATAACAATCACACTGAACAAATAACTGAAGAAATTATCGAAATGCTCAAACTGACTGACGAACTAAAAAATGTAAAATGGGAAAGTCAAGGAAAATGAAACCGTAAAGACTTTTTTAGTATCATCATACTTTACCTTGTTCTAGATTCTCTCTCCAGCAGAAAGTAGAAAAAACCAGAGTAGATTATACAATAAAATGACGATAAAACAACTACACGAAAAAACAAATCATGTAAGTACAAGTAAATCCTTCAAAATGATTCCTAGTATTGCTAACTTCTTACCATTTCGTTCAGTAAAACTATAATTGCTTTTTTTCTTCTCTAAACCTGCTTCAGTTGCATCATACTGAATGTTTTGAAAATGTTTCATTCAGCAATAAATTTTACGACCTAGCTGGCCTTCACTCACTCAGTCCCTTTGTTTCAGACCTTCAACTGGCTTTCCTTTCTGCAATTTATATTTGGGAAAAATACTGTTAATGAAAACGTGGCCGTTAATGTAATGGAAGTGGAATACATACAAAAGATGCCTTTAATTTTAGCCAAATACGGCAGAAGAACTGCAACTAATTTCGCCTTATGGAATGTAATATCAGATGTGTTTGGTTATGTAACTGACAAAGCATACAGCCAGGAATCGCTTAAACCAACTATCAGGCAATGAACCACAAAAATTCAGTCATACACAAGTCATTTCACGATTGGACCACTTCTGTAACTTTCAGTTGGCAAAAAAATTGGAAAAAAAAGAAAAAATTGGAAAAATTAGAAAATTCAAAATTCCTATTACTAGGAACAAGTACTAGGCCTGTGCGATTATTGTTCAATGTGAATAAGACTGCAATATGGCTAACATATTCACAATATTGTCAAATATTGCAATATGTTGCAATATATCGCGGTATTTGCCTCCTGAATTACGTTTAAAAACCTTTTAGCAATTGTAATTTGCAAATTTGCAAATTTACCGTATTGTTTGCGATATTCGATTGCAATATCGAACAGGCCTAGCAAGTACTGTATCCAGATTCAAAATTCATATTTTCCCCCTGGCAACAGATGATGTTGGATAAAGTGACTTTCAAGAAAACTTACTTCTGAATCGCCTTTGGACACTTTCATCCATAATCAGATCCAACTGCATGCAATACCAATTCGAACTGAAAGCATTAGCAGAGTGGAATGAAAGTGATTTTAACTTTGACTTTTTAATCGTAAATTTGGCTTGTGTTTGCTTTCAATTGTCTCAATAACTTAGGTGGCAAACTTGCCTGCAAGACATCTCCGACAGTCTGACATTTGCAATGTGGCGGATATATGCTGACAATGTTATGCCGAATGAAACCATTGAATATGTGAGTACTTTTTTACTCTCGTATAATGGTTTACTTTAAACAAAATTTTCCAGGCTCAAGAACTTACCAGAAACCTTTACCAAACATACAGAGAAACGATTGAAAACAGTGAATGGCTCGACAATAAAACCAAGGAAAATGCACTTAAAAAGGCATGACACATTTTGTATCAAGTCAATGGGGGTTTTTCTAACTGTACCAGTTATATCTGATACACGTACAAAGAAGAAATTTACTTTTATTTCGTTTCAGTTGAATGCAATGTTACAACTGGTTGGATATCCTGAATGGGTTATTAATGATACACAACTAAATGCATATTATGAACAATATACTGTCACAACTACTCATTTCCTCAACATGGTTACAGCAATGAGATTATCTGTTCAAAAAGTTATTCATGACATATCCAAACCGGTAGAAAGAAATGAATGGCCCGATGGTATTGGAGTGCTCACTGCAAACGCCTTTTATGTCATCGCGTCCAATACAATATGCAAGTCATCACTCATCAACTTTACTTTCATGATCTTCCAAAACGTATATTTTTCCCTTATTTTTTTTTTTTTTTTTTTTTTAGATATTCCCGGTGGAATTTTACAGCCTCCTTTCTATAGCGCCAACAGATCCCAGTAAGAAAATTGCTAACTACCGCACAAAAATTGTTCTAAAAAGTAATTTCTCACAGAGCAATGAACTATGGAAGCCTAGGCTCAATCATTGGTCACGAAATTGGACATGCATTTGATGATGAAGGTCTAAAACCCCACAAAAACGTCAACATCTATTTTTCAATTTATATCTTTAGGCAGTCAGATGGATGAAAGAGGTGCTTTACATGAATGGTGGACCAAATCAAGTCTACAAGTATACACAAAGCGAAGCCAGTGTTTCAAAAACCAATACGATGGTTATTGTTTCAATGATTCTCCAATTGAAGCCGGGATTAATGACACTTGCGTAAATATAAAGTCAACCATTTAAAATCAGGGGTCAGCAAACATTTTTTGTAAAGTGGCAAATAGTAAGTACGTATTTTAGGCTCAGTGGGCCAAGAGGCAGCCTGCGAATGCGGTTGACCATTCTTGTAACTTATTCTTAGCTCGCGGACCATACAAACAGCTGGTGGGCTGGATTTGGTCCGTGGGCTGTAGTTTTCCGATCCCTGATATAAATGACATGGCACTTAAAAAAGATAATCATTACAGATAGATGGCAGTTTAACATTAGGAGAAAATGTTCCTGATAATACAGGAATTCAATGCGCTTTCAGTGTAAACTATATTGATTTTAGTCAATCCTTTATAATTATAAATAACAATCTTAGGCGTATAAACGATGGGTAAAAACACACAAAGAAGAAAAACCTTTAGCAGGGCTGAGTGAATTCGAACCGGACCAACTATTTTTCATCAGTTACGCTTATGTAATAGAAATAAATTAGTTTTTTTTTTTTAATATTAATAAACTTAATTTTTGTAGACCTGGTGTGAAAACATTACACCAAAACAATGGTTTACGTACTTTGGTGAGGATCCTCATAGTCCTGGAAGATACAGGTGCAATTTTTACTTTAAAATCGTGAGTTTGATTATTTTTAATACGGTACTTAATTTTATTTTAGGGTCCAAGGTCCCTTGTCAAATTACCGTGCCTTTACTGAAACTTTTCAATGCAATGTAGGACCAATGAATAGAGGACATTCTAGCTGCAGTCTTTGGTGACAATATTATGAAGTACTTAATATGGAACTCTGATAGTTGCATTGTAAATAAAGCTGAAAAGAATAAAGTTTATTTTAAAAAAATTATTCATGACGCTTGATGATTGCAAGACTGCAGGGAATTTAAATTTCCACCTAATTTACTTTTATGACTGCATCACTTTGCTGATTTTAATGAATTTTACATTCCCATTATTTTTTTCAAATTTTCTTCAAAAGTCAATACAATTTGTCCTCTAATTACCATGTGGTAATCGTAGATCAACACGAGATCAAGTTTGGTAGTCAAAACAACATGCAAACACAATTCTATTTTGCACACTGGTCAAGCAAGAAGTAAATATGGCCCGATTACAAAATTCTAGTTTCTTCAACCACAGGTGTTACAATTATATGTGAAATAACTTCTTTATTTTTGTCATCAAAAATTATAAAATAAGGCACATGGACCACACTAAAAATGTGATGACAAAATTTGATTAATAAATTTTTCGAATAAAAAGAATTCATTGGTACCAAATGAAAAGTACCACAGTACTTGCGATTGAACGAAACATCCCACCACTGTAGGTTAGCAATAGCATGAACCAAGGATAACCTCTGTGAGTGGCGCAGGGACGTCAGTTGGTGTTAAACACACTCACCAATGGGGAAAAAACAAGAGACACATTTCAAATATTGGTTTTAGTGGCCTTTATTATCAGTTTGTCTAGGGGAGTGTTCCAGAAGTGTTTCCCCATGCATGGGTCACTTCACAGCGACCCAATCCACGATCGACCGCCGACCACGTGGTAAGAGGACCACGCAGGCGGCGAAGACCGTCGCTATCTTGCCCTGCTGTGCAGCGCACGGCGTTTGGTGGCAATCAAGTTATTCTTGCATTGCCCATCGGACGTGCGAAACGTGCACGGTCTTGCGACCATGCGTGTTGCCTGTCACATCGGAAGTCTGGGGCCCATCGGTCAGCGCATAGGTCCCCACTTCCGGTTCCGCCTTGCGAGAGGTCAGAAGACCTCTTCCGGTTTGCAGCTCTACCTGGTGGTGTGGAGCTGCCCCAAGGCAGAGTCCAATGCATTTAGTGACCGGTGTCCGGTTACACCTTGGTCAGGGCCAGCCGGACAATAAGCGGGGCCTTGTGTGGAAAATTCTATTTTTGGGCGAAAAATTGCATTTTTTAGGCAAAAAAAAATCTTTTTAGGCAAAAAAAAATCTTTTTAGGCAAAAAAAAATCTTTTTAGGCAAAAAAAAATCTTTTTAGGCAAAAAAACCTTTTTAGGAAAAAAACATGCATTTTAGCTGGAAAAATGTATTTTAGCCGGCCCGGCGCGGGGCCTTCCAAGCGCGAGGCCGTGTGCAGGCGCACCGCTCGCACAGCCCTCCGGCCAGCCCTGACCTTGGTTCATGGCACTAATATTTCATTTAGAAGCATTAAATTCTAAGTCATTTATTTCAACAATTTTTATTCATTTAAGCAAATTTTAAGTATTTGCTTAACCAATTTAAATGCACCTATTGTCAGGAAAGATAAAGTGGCAGATCTAGACTTATTGTGGTTCTGAGGCTAGGGGACCCCTCAGCATATTTAGCTTACACACATATCTTTTCCTGGGGGCCTCTGTTGTATCGGGGGCCCCGAGGCTTAAGCCTTATTAGCCTCAAAGTACGTAGGTCCACCCTGGAAAGATACAGGATATGCCGATCGCAGACTATAAAATAACTTTTTCAGGCAAAATTGTCGATTAGAATCTAAATTTACTTAGCAAAATTTGGAATTTTGGGTAAAAAGCAATAAAAAAGAACTCATCCACATAACAATTGTTATAATTTCAATAGATAAAACGGAAGCAGACCCTTATTAAATAGATAAAAGTAAAAAAATACAAAAAGCTAAAGTCATGTGAATTGAGTCATGCGTGCAATAATGAAAGGAAATTGTACATAGCAAACCTCAGCATCTATAAAACCCTATACAACCAATAAAGTACACAATCAAATTTATTTAAAATTGAAACACATGATATTTTCAAACAAACTTTCTATGATGCAATTACAACATGGCAGAAATTGATGTCTCCCAAGACGCAATTGACTTTTCACTGGATTTAAGGCAAGAAATTCCGAAAATCTAATGAATATCGGTTAAGTGACTCGTTTTTCTTCATTCAACATGTTCTATTGCAATATAATTTCGATATACTGTAAACACATGACCTCCTTTTAAGACTTGATTCCATCTCCCTAAATGACATTACTTTAAAATTAATTTGTTAATTGTCTATACTCTATCAAAGCTTATACATTCTGCTCATAAATTTTTGCTTTAATTTTTCTAGTTTTTTGAATACTTCTTACTAACTATTAAAAGTATGAAGGCGAAAAGACTTAAAAACGTTGTTGCAGCAACAATCTTCTTTTTAACTGTCCTAAGTAGTGGACTCTTAATAGCTGTGATTTTGCAAAGTAAGTTTCTAATTTTATAACTTACAGCTGAAAAAGGTATTCACCCGAGTTTTATTTTCAGCTACTTCCAAAGCCAAAGAATTAAATACCTGTGTTACCAAAGAGTGCACTGTTGCAGGTTGTAAACTTCACACTTGCCAGTTATTAAATTTATAAATTTAAATTTATTAAAAACTAAGCAATGTGATTCTTACATATTTTGTCATGCAGATTGAGTTACCTAGCTCAGTTTGCATTGCAAAATTGTGTAACATCACAAGTTAACACTCCATCTGGAGATTTCCGGTAATGACCAGTTTAAAAACATTAATACCTGACATGTCATAACTACAATAACAACAACAAAGAAGTAATTTGGTATACTTTATTACAATATTAGCCGCATCAATAATCATTACCATGGACGAAGCACAAGATCCATGCACGGATTTTTATTCATACGTTTGTGCGAAATTCAAAGATAAAAATCCTGAACTCTCTGGCCACTTCGACGAAACGAGAAAGCAGCTTCAAACCGAAATCCGATGTAAACAAGGAAGAAAAAAAAACAACAACAACAACAACAACAAAAAAAACAACCCTGAAAAGAAATTATTTTCTAGATCTAATGAAACTTCCAACTTCACCAGAAGATCCACCAGCAGTTAAAAAGGCACGATTAGCGTATCAAATATGTTTAAATACAAGTATGTTACTTAATCATTTTGAAACGTTGTGGTTTAAATTAAGTGGCTGGAATGACAAAAAACACATTTATGGTAAAAGATGACCAACAAAGTGAGTACATCTAAACTCAAGTAAATTTATATGTAAGTTAAAGGGGAAAAAACTGAGAAGTCTTAAAGTGGATTAGCCACAAGAATTAATAATTAACAGAATTACAGAAGAAAGAAAGTGACAAAAGCAAGAAAATCCAAATCAAAAATGAAATGTTCACGAATTTTCAGTTGAAGATAAGGATCTTGGAAGAAATTCATTACAAGCTTTTGTGCACGATTTGGGCGGTTGGCCAATAGCGGTTGGTTCCACCTGGCTTCCACGACCAAACTCATCCATTGAGGATCTTCTTGCTAAACTTGAATCTATTGGTTATTCTGGAAATATGTTTAGCCTTGGAGTTGAACCTGACCCAAATAATCCAGATGTCAAAATAATTACAGTAATAACGCGTAATTAAATAATTTAATAAAGTTTATCGAATTTCTTTTTTTTTTTAAATAGTTGGATCAACCTAATGACGACGATGATGATTACTTTATTGGTTCAAGAAGAAAGAAAGACGATGAAGATGACGATAAAGAGACAACGGAACAGATTAAAATCGTAGCTCGAAGTTTAGGCAACAACAATGACACGGAACAAATAACACAAGAAATTAATGAGCTCATCCAATTGACTGCAATCCTAAAAAAAGTAAAACGTAAAAAAAAAAATCTACATTTTATCTTCACAATTTATATTGTTCCAGATCGTCTCACCAGATAAAAATAGAATAAATCGGACTAGACTGAACAATAAAATGAGCATAAAACAATTACACGATATCACTAACAATGCAAGTATAAATTTCCCCAAAACTCTTGACGAAAGAATTGAATAAACTACCTAGGGAAGTTAAATATGGGTAATTACTTACCAGATCTTTACCACAAAGACCCGCTTTGGTTGTACCATTGTCAATAATCTGAATAATTTTTGTAATAAATCGTAACATATCTAATTCTTTGTTTTTTCAGACCTTCAACTGGCTTTCCTTTCTGCAATTCATATTTGGGAAAAATACTATCAATGAAAACTTGACCATTAATGTAATGGAAGTGGAATACATGCAAAAAATGCCTTTAATTTTAGCCAACTACAGCAGAAGAACGCTAACTAATTTGGCTTTATGGAATGTTATATCAGATTTAATTGAGTATTTACCTGACAAAGCAAACAGCCAGAACGCGCCTGACTCATCTGACTGGTAATGAGAAACAAACCCAAGTAGTACACAAAAGGGTTAGTCAAAACGGAGCACTAATGTCACTAAACTAACTTAACATGTAGTGGGGAGGGATCTTAATGAGCAAGAGAGACCACATGCAAAATGGCGTAAATGTAGCACCGAATCGTGAACACCCCTGCTAGTTATTCAAACAACAAAAGATATTTAACATCAAGCCGTGTAGTTATTTGCTTTGTCGTAATATTTTCGATTTACTCGCATTTAGGGTAGAAACATGTTTGAAAGATATTTCCGGCAGTCTGACGTTTGCAATGTGGAGGATATATGCTGACAACGTCTTGACGAATAAAACCATGGAATTCGTGAGTTACCTTTTGCCTCGTATCATGTCCCTATTACAAAAAAATGCAATAATTATTTAGGTTCTAGAACTTACCAGAAACCTAATCCAAGCGTACGGAGAAATGATTGAAAATAGTAAATGGCTTGATCGTGAAACTAAAGATAATGCACTTAAAAAGGTATATGCTTTTTATCAAATGGGTTTCTGCAATTTGGTCATGTTAGCCTGGATCCACATACAACTCCTTGGTTTTCCGCAAATCGTAGCCAAATTAGGCGAGAAAAATTAATCTACAATTTCGTTTGCTTTTTCATTTTAGTTGAATGCAATAGTACCACTGGTTGGCTATCCCGAATGGGTGACTAATGATACTGAACTAAATACATACTATCAAGATTTCACCATTACAACTAATCATTTCACCAACATGGTTACAGCAGCGAGTTTGTCTATGAAAAGAGTTACACACGACATGCATGAACCAGTTGACAGAACTGAATGGCCTGAATACACCACAGTGCTCACTGCAAACGCCTTTTATATAGTCGAGGCTAACGCAATAAGCAAGTCAAAACTTTTGTTTCGATGTACCCTATTACCCCGCTTTGGAGAGCATGTTTAAGAAATGCAAGTTTGACAAGATCTGGGGATCTGAATGGCTGGTCCTTTTTACGACATGCAATAAAAGTCGAATCCCTTAAAATTGGGGATTGTTTTATCCGGCACTGCCAGGTAATTCGAATTATCGGACACCCTGGTCATACTCACGATTTCAGGGCACACCCTCCAAAGCGGGATAACACAGTACACATGAAATCTATATCGATGTAATTTATAATTTATTTCAGATATACCTGGTGGGATTTTGAAGCCTCCTTTTTACAGTCCCAACGTATCCCAGTAAGAAAATCGTCAATTATCCCAAAAATTGTCTAAAAAAGTAATTTTTTGCAGAGCATTAAACTTTGGAAGTCTTGGCTCAATTATTGGCCATGAGATTGGACATGCATTTGACGATGAAGGTTTAAAATCCCGCCAAAAAATGAATATTTATTCTTGAATGCCATTTCCAGGTAGTCAGATGGATGACAGAGGCGGTTTACACGAATGGTGGACAAAATTAAGCCAAGAAGTATATACAAGACGCTGCGAGTGTTTCAAGAACCAATACGACGCTTATTGTTTCAATGACACTCAACTTGAAGCTGCAACTAACAGCACATGTGTAAAGATAAATCTTCCACTATACATCTACATTTAAAACATACACATCTACTTGCAGGTTGATGGCGGTTTGACATTAGGAGAAAATCTAGCTGACAACACGGGTCTTCAATGCGCATTTAATGTAAATGAACTTTATTTCGATCTATTCAATTTGAGCTACTGAAAGATTACGGCTTTTCTAGGCTTACAAACGATGGTTAAAAACACATAAACAAGAAAAACCTGTAGTAGGACTACCAGAATTCAATCCGGAACAATTGTTTTTCGTCAGTTACGCTTATGTACAGTAGTATTGTTTTTTTATTTAGATTTTTCCAAGATTAATAAATTTGATTATTGTAGTCATGTTGTGAACACATGACATCAAAGTTATGGTTGGCTACCTATGGTGAAGATCCTCACAGTCCTGGAAAATACAGGTGCAATTGTTATTTAACAATTATTAGATTGATTTGCTTTAATCCTAGATTTTATTTTAGGGTTCAAGGTCCCTTGTCGAATTTCCGTCCGTTTACTGAAACATTTCAATGCAAGTTAGGACCAATGAATAGAGGACATTCTAGCTGCAGTCTTTGGTGATAACTTAGTTAAGCTGATATAAGCTCAGATACAGTAACTGTGTTGTAAATAAAGCTGAAAAAAAGCCTCATTTCACTGATGTATATCAAAGAGTATAATAACTGTCAAAATCCGATGACATTAAAGTATATACAGTACAAATATTTCGAATATTTATTCTTAAACATTATTTTCAGGCGCTCAAATGGACGAATGGTTAATTAAATTAACAAGTCTACAAAAGCGCAGTTACTTGTTTCAAAAACCAATACTGCGCTTATTGTTTCAATGACACCAACTTGAAGCCGGGGCTAATGACACCGATGCAAACATCCACTTAAATGTCATACCACTATAAATCTTAAAATTTAGACAACCATAATCATGCACATGCAAGTTGATGGCAGTTGACAATAGCAGTCCGTGGCCCTGCACCTGACCACATAGGAGTTCAGTGCACTTTTTGTGTAAACTAATCCCATTCAGTTGAGTCGTTTAAACAAATGGCTTTTAAGGCTAAAAGATGGTGGAATAAAACACAATAAAAAAATAAAAAACACAAAACACAAAAAAACACAAAAGTGTAATAGTACTAAAGGGTATAAATCCAAAACAAGCAATTTTCATCAAATTGCTGACATTTGGACGAGACGACATTAATTAATCCCGTTACAATTAATCGCCCGGACAATGTGTTGTTTTTACAAAACCGGCAGCGCAATACTTTTGGGTCCGTACGAAGTACTATGTACCGGTACCACGGTAATTTTTAGCTAGCACCGGCCCAACACAAAACATATACATAAAAAATGTACTTTTTAGATAATTTTCGTTTTTTTAAAACTTTTACAATTTTGAAATTGT
The DNA here is from genome assembly GCA_034701245.1 of Strigamia transsilvanica. Classification (NCBI taxonomy): domain Eukaryota; kingdom Metazoa; phylum Arthropoda; class Chilopoda; order Geophilomorpha; family Linotaeniidae; genus Strigamia; species Strigamia transsilvanica. Next base: position 7,524 of record JAQIXU010000722.1, on the reverse strand, counting down.
CCAAGCGATTAATTGGTAGGCGATTAATTGCAGCGCGATTAAATGTCGCCCCGTCCAATTGTCCGTGCGATGAAGTGTCGCGCGATTAAAAATCGGGATCCATTTTCATTAGTTAGGCCTTTGCAATAGATACAAATCTTTATTTTGTTGTTGAAATATTACTAAACTTTTATTTTGTACGCATGCTGTGAAAAAGTTAAATATTTCAATGCAACTTAGAAACCACGAATAAAGGACATTCTAGCTGCAATCATTAGTAATGATATTGAAGAAAAGAATTGTTTGATTATTTATAACAATCCAAGAGAAAATGAGAAATGAGAATGTAGTCAGTCACTCAATATCTACCACAGCACTCCATGCAGGTTTTATAAGGCTTTTATCTGTATAAAGTCAATGTGCTTTTTATGCATCAGTTTTCAAAACACACGATCTCCTTTTAATAATTGATTCCATCTCCCTAAATGACATCACTTAAAAATTAATTTATCAATTATCTATACTCTATCAAAGTTTATGCATTACGCTCATAGATTTTTGCTTAAAAATTTTTGCTTAATAAATGTTGTTAACAGTCCCACCCATACATTAACAAATTGTAATGTTTTTTCCATCCCTTGCAGAAAACTAAGCGCCTTTAGGACCTATCTGGGAAGGATTTATTTTTTTCTGTATTTGGTTATTCTTTATTTAAGTAAAGATTTTTTTGTAATTATCACTTTGGTTTTTTATTAGACTGGAGATTGGCTCTTTTAGTAGCCTTTATATAGTGGTGGTTATCTCCCTGTTTTTTATTTAAAAATTGTTATACCTGAAAAATTAGACAGGCCATAAGTTAACAACATTTATTTGCCTAGCATAATTTTAATTTTGCTTCATAATTACTAGCAAAATTTGTAATTTTACATGTTAAATTTTACATTTCTGCTGGTTTGAAAAATTTAAACCAGTTTAAATGACTTTATAGATCGCATAGTACATTTGGTTATAGCATCTTCCACTAAAAATTTCCATCCGAATAATTGAATCCAAGTTTAAATTTATAATCAATCGAGTCAATCAATAATATTAATCAAATTGTACGATTTTTTTAGCAACACAACATTCCTTTAAGCTCAATAATCTAGATACATTAATCATTACCTGTGGATCAATGTAAAGTGCAATGACTTTTCAGTCAAACCTAATTAAATACTACTGTATACATCAAAATAGTAAAACAATTACCACGAATCAACAAAGCACCAAATATAAATCTGAGAATTTGCTCACATTAATAATTCACCACAATTTACATTTGTCACATATTCATCAGAGAAAATTATTTATCTCATTAATAAATTGATTCATTTTTATAATGTAAAAAGATAAAATACACTAGAAATATAAAAATTGCATGTGGTTAAAAATAAGTAAATTACAATGGCAATTATTTCGCACAAAACCTTTTTTGACCAATCTAGCCCTTCTGCATGCAACGTGCAAGAGTCACTTGTGTTGTGGTGATGGTAACTGTGACGACCTTTCTATTGATCATCTCATTTAGTTTCCATCAGCTGACCAACGTGAAAAGTGTTCTTCTCACATGTCTCACTCCCAACTATGACGAACAACGCTGTGGACCCGTAAGTATTAAGGCTGATCTACAATGTTATCAATCACCCATCAATTCTCAAGAACTGAACACATTTATTAGGGCCTTGCCAACCTCATTTGAAGAGTCGGCGCAACAAACTCAAAGGTAAAGAATAGGGAGATCTATACCAATCAGAACTTCTTTTAAACCACATTTCATATTGTAATTTAATTGTCAACCAAATTGTTTCAGACCAAAAGCAGCCAAAGTTCGCAAGAAAAATAACAAAGTGTTGAAAGCAATTTTAGCATCAGCTTTACTCTTAATACTAATCCTGACAATAATCCTTCTGGCACAAAGTATATATAATTTTCCCTTCATTTTACTATGTATTTAGTTTGTCTTTATTTCTGTTTTTGACTCTCTGCATTCATAAATTCATAAAAAAAATTTTCTTTTCATTTTTATATCACGAAATAATTTATTGTAATGCAAATATTGACAAATTTTTGGGTCGATTTTATACAAACAATTCGGAGAAAATATAAAACATTTCTTTCTCTAGGTTTCAAATCCATTAAATGTCAAACCGAAGAATTAGTTTGTTCCACCCAAGAATGCACATTATCAGGTGAGCAATTAATTTCATGGTACATTTCCATCATGCAGGAGATAGGGCGTGAGATTTAACGTGTCTCTCTATCAGCTGTTACCTTAATCAAGACCGTGCATCGCATTGAAGATCCATGTAAGGATTTTTACTCTTTCGTGTGTGGCAAGGAAGACAATGCTACCCCCAACGTATTTCTCACGTTATATACACAACTGCTAAATAAATTAAAACGTAAGACAAGTTGGAGAAATAAATTTACAAGAATTAAAAAAATTTAATAGACATCTCTTAAACCTACAGATTTGTTAACAAAGCCTAATTCGGAAAGTGAGGCCACATACACTACCAATGCAAAAAAATTCTATAAGGAATGTATGGATTCAAGTAAGTCGATTTTCACCTTTGAAAATTGAAAAATTGAAAATTTAAATTTAAATTTAAAAGAATTATCAAGGGGTACATAGGAACTGTGCCGCAACCTACGACGTAGAACTACGTCATTTCCTATCGCTCGATCGTTCGGTTTTACACGCGGGGAAAGACGTAGTTCTACGTCAAAAAAATTTAAGCTTAAACCAGTGTTTCCCAACGTGGGGCCCACGTTTCACAGGGGAGCAGTTTGATTATGTTAAGGGGGGCAATTCGAAATGGACTCTCAGTCGCTATTCGTCCAGTTTAGGTATCGTCTGTCCGCCATTTTCGTAGCCTCAACAATTTCCTAGCGATTTCTTCCTAAAACCTATCGTTTAAGTTTCTTCAGTGAACAATTCAGTTTTTGAATATTAGAAATTATGATGTATATGTTAAATAGGGGAGAATAAAAATTTTAGAAAGGCTTAGGTGGGGCATGGCACCAAAAAGGTTGGGAAGCACTGGCTTAAACTATTAACGACAAATATATAGAAATAATAAAATATTAAAAATTGCTTGTGTAAAATCAATTGTAGGCAAAATTCAAAAACTGGGTGTTAAACCTTTAAAAAAATTATTGGAAGCCGTTGCTTCTGGGTGGCCTTGGCTGCCTGAAAATGATGATCATGTGACTGAAAACCCTAGCAACGGCGACCCTGGAAATAAAAATCGCAGCAACGACGACAAGGAAAATGAAGATTTTGGAAGTGGAGATTTACGAGTTGAAGGGATAATGAACAGTGCCAGAGGAGTTCCTTCAATGTCAACGAGTTTGGAACAGCTCCTCGGTAAACTGGACCAAGTTGGAATGGCTTCGACCAAACTTTTCAATGTCGAAGTGATCAATGACTTTAACGACTGGCACATTAAGAGAATGAGTGTTAAGAGCTTTTCACTATTATTACATTATTGAGCAGATAACTATCATATATTCGATTACAGGTCGATCAATATGATCCCTTGGCAGAAATCAATAAACGAAAAAGAAAAAAAGCGGTTGAAGATGATGAGCTTTTCACGACCAAAGTTGCTAATCTGATACCTTTAATTACAAATACTGAGAATTCAGCTGAAATTGAGGACGAGATTTTGCGCATGCGTACCCTTAAGAAGCAACTAGAAAAGGTAAATAGTATTTTTCAGATATATCCTTGAAATTCGTTTATATTTGTAAAACATTTTCTACATTAGATGAATGGATTTAGCAAAGAACGAACCAATTTCACGTTGCGAAATAACAAAATGAGCATAGCAGAATTAACAGAACTCACCCAAAATGTAATGTCATCATAAAATTATGATTTTATTTTAACATTTAAAGATTTTTATTCTTCTAGAAATTTAAGTGGCTAGACTATTTTAATGCTATATTCGATGGAATGTTACCAACTAAATTAAATGAAGATGAAATTATTATTGTCCAGAACAAAAAGTTCTTTAAAGAACTTCCAAAAATTTATCACGATTATGATTTCAAGTAAATGAGTTACTTTTAACACATATCTTTTATTAAATTTTATTTTTTTAAAACTTTACTTTACTTTAGGACCATTGCTAACTTGGCCGTTTGGAACGGTTTAATAGAACCACTGCTGCCGCATATTTATGTACCCAATGTTACAGAGTTCAATGATGCGTACAGGTACAGAAATTTATATTATTATACATAGCTTAGAATTATTTTCCTTATAAAACCCACCGTCTTATTATACTTGCAGATGGTTTCTAGTCTGCGTTCCAACAATCTCCGAAGTTTTACCATTTGCAATAGGGAGACTTTTTACTGACGCTTACACAAAAGACTCCATATTAGAATCAGTAAGTGCATTCATAAAGTAACGTTTAACTTGCAGATACACATGCTTTGTTGTTTAAATGTCGTGCGCATGCCCACTGAGATCGGCCGCCATTTTTCAAGTTAGGTCAAGACAAGCAGTTCAAAACGCAGTTTAAAATTATGTTTAAAATGCTGTTTAGTTTAAATTACTTTATGAGTGCACCTATAGTGATTAAATTTAGCAAATTGCGTAATGGTGTAAACTATATTTCTAAATTTTCAAAATTATATTTCATAGGGAAATAAATTCATCCAACTTTTGCGAGAGTCATATAAAGATATTATATCCAGAAGTGAATGGTTAGATCGGACTACCAAGAATAATGCTATGAAAAAGGTAAATCTCACCTTCATATCTTTTTACGTATCTAATAAAAAAAATTTCAATAGTTAGACAAAATGACCCAGCTAGTTGGATTTCCAAGTTGGATTAAAAATAATACAAAATTGGATGATTATTATCAAGATGTTAGTATAGCAATACCTTGGATTCATCCTTAAATTTGAACTAATATTCCGCAGGTAGTCATTGGAGACGACCATGTTTCAAATTTCCTTTCAGCTAAAACATCAAGCGCGAAAAGAGCGTTAACAAAATTTGGTCGCAATTCAACAAAATTGTGAGAATAAAACCTAACAGCATTGGAAAACAAATAGCATTTTTTAATTTTTCTTGAATTGTCTTAGATGGCTGGACGAATTTGGTATTGTCAACGTGAATGCCTTCTATGATCCAAGCAGCAATTCAATAAGCAAGTTAATCAAATTATAAAATTAACTTCATGTTATATCAAGTAAAATATTATATATGTATATAGTTTTTCCTATTGGAATCATACAAATTCCTTTTTACGAAGATAACCGATTAGCGTAAGATTAATTGAACTTCACATAAAAAATATGTATAAACAGTTTGTTTGTACAAAAAATATTCAATATTTCAGTGCAATGAACTTTGGAGGGGTCGGCAGTGTAATTGGACACGAAATTGGACATGCATTTGACAATGTTGGTATGGACAGTTCTTATATTTTGCTTTCAGAATGAATTAGTAGTTTATTATAGGAAGCCAATTTGATGAAAACGGAGTGTTGTGGTCGTTATGGTCAAAAGGCAGCAAAAAGATTTATGACAAGAAAACACAATGCTATGTGGACCAATACAATGACTATTGTTTTCAAGGCACACCAGGAGGCAGTAATGACACATGCGTAAGTCATAAACCCCCTGTTGGGAATATCGATTTGGGATTAGGTCTGCGGGGAGGAGGGTCAAGTGGGACGATAGCCCACCCCTGCCTTGTTAGAAAGAAGACATAAAACATGTAAAACTGCAAATTTTCGCGATAGATGCAGTCGCAGTAAATTGGTTCACGGTTGCATTTTCGCGCTAGATGACACGCCCCGCATTGAATACAACATCCCCTAACAGTCTAGCAAATAAAAATCCCAGCAATGCAAAAGTCAAATTAAAGGAAAAAACATACCTCTGTTCTTTAATGGCCTAATATATGGGATGGTCAGCTCAAATCTTACGGAAAGTTCTGCAAATGATAAAATTAAAATACGAATTAAACTAACTCCAAATTGTACGTCAAGTTAGACTAATTGATTCGATAGGAGGACACGTTAATAAGAAAATGGTTTTCTTTTAATGTATTTTGTATATTATATTTTATAAGGTGGATGGTTTAGTTACTGTTGGTGAAAACGCACCTGACAACATAGGCATGCAAGCTGCATTTAATGCGTACAACGCCTGGATAAAAATGCACAAAAGAGAAAAACGATTGCCTGGACTTGCAGACTTCACACCGGAGCAAATCTTCTTCATGTCATTCGCCTATGTAATAATAAATAAATAAAATTAATTACTTAGCTAAATTTGCAATTAAGTTTTTTTTCTTATTTTAGATCTGGTGCGATAACACTAAAGCTGAAGACTGGGCGAAGAACAGTAAGCACGATCCACACAGTCCGGGAAGATACAGGTGTGATATAGTAGTCAACCCATTACTTTAGTAGCTGCATTCGAAAAGTTACTAAACATCATTTTAAATCTGATTGAATGGGGCTGTATTGATCTAACTTAAAAGTGGTAGCTGATTTAGTTTGCTTTTAGTCATGGTGATGGTGAATACGTGCATTGGATCTAAACAGCAAAACATGTGTAACTGCAATTTTAAACTGACTTTTCGGATGTAGATCAAGTTGGATTACTAATTCAGCAGTAAAAATTTATATCTCTGTATCAAAACTTAATTTCTTATCTTCTTTGAATTATTTGTTTCAGAGTACAAGGAGCATTATCGAATTTTGAAGAATTCGCCACAGCGTTTAAATGCGCTAAGGGACCGATGAACCGAATGGGTGAACGATGTACACTTTGGTGATGTGGTCTTAAAATTTGTAAACAATTAACCCTGTGATTAAATTATAATTTCCACATTGATTAAGTCGAACTGTTGTCGTCAATCTCACTTTTAATGTTGATGCTTTATGGTCAGAGCCGTTTTATCCATTAAGCAGAGTAGGCACGGTGCCTGGATATTCGGACCTTCTATGGCCTAAAATATTTAACTTGAACAAATATGTACATAAAGTAACGACTGGAAAATCCAAAATAAAAAAAAAAAACTGCAAATTTTAATTCAAAATATTTAAAATTCCGAGCAGAGGCTGAAATGGCACTGTTGACGGTATCAAACAAAACATGTCCTGAATTTTAAATACTGAACAAACCAAGATTCGATATACCTATTCACAGACAAACATCACATGTCATTGACGGACTCGGATGGAACTAGAAAACCAAATAAAATTCGTCATTTATGAATGTTATTAACCCTAGCAGTACCAACCTAAATAAAATCCCCTCCTCACCCAACCCGGGTTTGGGGACATTTCACCGGGTGACTTTTTACCGGGCGACATTTCACCGGGGACATTTCACCAGTGGGACGTTTCACCGGTGAGACATTTCACCGGACAACAAAAAATATATATTTTTCAACGTGGAAAAAAAAATGTAAAACATTAATGGTCATTAAATTACTAGAAAGAGCAAGTCCCGTTTGCAGAAAATGAG
>JAQIXU010000721.1:0-25888 GCA_034701245.1 Strigamia transsilvanica | reverse complement strand
TTTCAAAATAGAACACATGTAAAAATCCATTGTTTTTAGTCCTAACTTTAAACCTAACAGTTTAAACCTAACATTTTTGGCGTTATTTATGAGATTACAATTTACACTAATTCAGCGGAAACGAAGTAAAGATTAGTGGTTAAACAACTTTGATTAATAATCAAATCGTGTTTGCTAGTTTTTCGCAGTCTTTTAGTTGTTTTCCTAACTTTTTATTGCATTATGGATCAAATAATTCATTTATATATCAGTAAACCGTATACAAACTAGTTTCTCTGTTTACTTGATCCAATAGAAATTGGAGATTTTATGTTTACTCAAAGTAGTAAATGCAGAATATTTTGTCATTTGATGAGTTTTCTTCATCTTTAATTGAAAAAGACAAACTATAGCATGGAGAAAAATACTTCAGCACGTGAATTGTGCAAATAACACTTGAATACACTGCCAAGTTGGTTTTACCTCTCTCTCCCTACATAGTTTCTTTCTCTCTTTTTACTTCCCCTTTCACCTGGAGATTCAATCAAATGAAACAAAGTTTGGACTTGCAATTTTTGCCTCTTCTTTTTCCCTTTCCATGTTCCCATAGCAACCATTGATGTCACGTGACAACCTAACCCCGTTAACTCAATCTGGAAGGGCCTTTGCCTCCTGCTTCTTTCCCCTTGTACGCCAGGGAACCGCAGATGTCGACGCCGAATCGTACCAATCAGCAACAAGGCAAATTGCCAATTACTTTGTCCCCCTACTTTACCATCTTTTTCGACTTACTTTTTATACAAAATAGTAATAAAATTTGCACCTTTTATTGTCCTCAGGATTTTTTTTATATGTTGATTTCAGTTTTGATTTATTTCTCTGTTTATAAGGCTCAAAACACTTGGGGGAAATGTTTTTTTAAAAAAACAATAAGGAAACATAAAAATGAAATCGTTTATTCATTGAATAATAAATAATCGCAAAACAATTCACTAAAATCAATTTAGCTACTTTTTGTGATTATATTTGACTCGTGCACGGTATTAAACGGTAGTTAAGCGTATGGGAATTGGCAAATTTAATTAGTTAATTAATTAAAAGTGATTTTGTTTTTACATTGAAAAGGTTTTAAAATGAGTAAAAATGTGCTTTGTTTATACGGATTCATGGATTATACATAGAGATCAAATTAATGGTGTTAAATGACTGATATTTTCTCGTAGTTTTTGTAATATAATTTTGTGGTGTGGAGATTTGTTTCAACCATGCTTGACGTGGCAATGTTTAATTCGTTTGACTTGAAATATGGATGTGTGATAAATGGATTTATTTCCCACACATTTTTTGAAAAAAGTTGTTTGTATTAATCGCAATTCCAGTTGTAAATGAAATTAAGAATTTAAATTAAAGTGGATTTTTATTGATTACAATTTATCTATTTTTTATTCAATTAATATCTATGTTTCATGCTACTGGAAATTCGGTATACTTTGAAAGGAAACGAATACGTATACATTTACCAAACAAACCGAAAAGGAAAAAAAATAAATAAATCTAAATGATTTTACAGCACTTATATTTTAGATTAGCGAATTATACGAAAAACAACTTATAAATGTGAAATAAATTTGACTTGTTTTCATGTGTTTTTTTTCTTTTTTTTTAAATTTTTTTTTAAAAACATAAATGTATAATTTACATTTGGTTCTTTTATGTCAATAAAAAAACTGAAGTTTTATGTATTTATTCATTTTAACAGGTACTGCTTTAATTAGCGCTGAAACCAAACGACCAAATTTAATTTCCTCCTCCAGATTTTCTTTAATTTTTATTCATGAATATTGTTTACCTGCTCCGTTATGTGCATCGTAAAAAAAACAAATACCGTAAAACGAAATAAAAATTTGCGAAAATTTCATTCACTTTTTAACGGTCCATCAAATTATAATTTTTTTTAAAAATGGTGTGATGTCATTAGTAAATGCCAGTCTTATTTTAGTTTTGTTTGTTTCTTGTTTTTCTTCACTTTGTTAATTCCATTATGAGAGGAAAAGGGTTAAATGTTCGACGGGTTAATTAACTCCGGCAATATTTGGGTGCCCCAGGGACACGCACAATTTGACTGAAGGGGGCGCAAGTGATGATTTTATTCGTGGGAGGTGTGTGCAGTCAAAATGGCCACTCCCATAGGTTAATGAGCTATTATTTTAATTAACCCATCCACCCGTTAGGGTTCGATTCATTTGACCCTTCAACTTTGACCAGAACACGCGGTCGGACTTTGTGGTCAGTGCGCTTTCACGCCGCCCTATAAATTAATCACGACCAGGTGTGAAAAAGATGGTCGTTTTGGCATGTTTACATGGTGGCCACCAGGTGATGGTCGTGATTGATGAAATGAGGGAAATGACTTGTAAACGCCTGCCTTGAGCGCGTGTTGAATTATGTTCTTCAATCGCCCCACTCTGTACCGTTTATTTATAATGGACACGGAGTAATAAATCATTGTTTCAATTAAAAAGGTTTCTCTCCCTCTCTGCATCAAAATTTCCAACAATTTTGCACGTGATGAATTACTCTGAATTCTTCAAGTACGATGGGATAGCCCGCCATTTTTTTTTCAATTTCTTGTGATTTTTATTTATTTATTTATTTATTTATTTATTTATTTGTTGTAGAAAACAATGATCACGAAAGTCAACAAAGAGCCAAAAGTAAACGTGTTCGTACGACATTCACGGACGAACAACTTCAAGTGCTACAAGCGAATTTCAGTCTGGATTCGAATCCAGACGGCCAGGACTTGGAACGGATCGCACAGATCACGGGTCTGAGCAAACGTGTCACTCAGGTGTGGTTCCAGAATTCGCGGGCGCGTCAGAAGAAACATCAGAATAACGCCGCTCAGGCCAAGAGGGCCCATGGTAAGCTCAAAGTCCAACTGTCAAACCATAGCCAATCTTATTTATCCTCATTTTTAAAATTAAAAATTAAAATCAAAATAAATTATACATATCAAATCTCCCTATGCAGATTTGTTTTGTATAGGGAGGTATTCACACTCCATTCCTATTGGCTTACGAAGGGAAGGAGGGAAGGGCGGAAGTTAAACTTTTTTTTATTAAAAAAATAAAATAAAACAATTTTTTAAAAATATACATTAAAAAAATAATAATAATAATAATAAAATCCTTTTCCTGGCTTGAGATTTGGACTTTAGCCTTACCCGTCCCTCTCTGTTAGAGTGGAGGCAGACATTTGTATTTTTTTCTTGGGTTGCTATGTTTTGAACTCAGATGGACTTAATTTATCAATTGGCGCGATATATTTTCTATTATTATATATTTTTTTTTACAAAAAAAATATTTGATTTTTACACGGGTAGAATTTGTGTATACATGTTGACGGAATAGATATTCATGGTTGCCATGTTATACAAAGAATTGTGCACGACTCCATCTTTGTTCAAAATGATTTAGGCAGTTTGAAATGAAATATGGCGCCCGTGAGTATCTCTCGGACAATCAAAAACGGGGAAAAAATATTTAATCTTCTAATTGTAGTCAGGTGTGACTCATAGAAAGTAAAGTTGCTTATTTGATGGCGTATATAAACCATGAATGGCGACTGTTTTGCATGACATCTGCGTTTATTTGAAAAGTTAAACGCTGTAGGTAAAATTTGTTTGTCATTCACAGGTGCAAAACAAAAATATAAAATAAATATTTAAAAAAATTAAACCAACACTATATAGCTTATAAGCAAATATGCCGGTAAAACATTGAAAACGGCGCGTGCAAACGTGAAAAATTCATTTTTAACTTTCCATACAGAAGAGGTAAAGTGAAAAGGAAGCGGAGTTTGTAACGGCGTATTGGGGCTGTTTGTGGCGATGAACTTGGCAGCTTGTAGTTGTCGCATTCAAGCAGACAATATAGCTTTATAACAAAAGCTTGTGTGAATAGCAGGGGCGTGTGAAGGCGACCATATGACGTCAGAATAAGGCGATAAAGAACAAGAGATACTTTTCACTTTTCGCCCAATTACAGTCAAGGGATTTGTGGAAGCTGCGTTCTGTTTCCCCAATTCCTAATCCACCTATTGTGCTTTGGCCTGGCGGACTCGTAATTGGATGAGGGCGATGATGATTTCTGCAAACTGAGGGACGCCCGGCTTCGTGAGCGCGCCGTTGTCGGCGTCGGCGTTCGTGTGTAGTGTCAGTCGAGCACGAAATCTGGTTATGGGAATCCACCGTGAGCAAAACGGGGGTGTAGTGAGAGCGAGCGAGCGAGAGAGAGAGGGATGGATTTTTCTTTCTTTTTTTTCCTGATTTCGTAGTCGTCTTGGTCGTCGGTGGCGTCGGAAATGTGACTGGATCTATTGTTAAAAGTGTAATAGAATTTGGCAGAGTCATGTGACGTGTGCGCGTCAACGATTGCGTTGCTGGCGCGTTCCTCTAATCCAATTAGTTGTTTTCCGATGCATAATTTGCCCGAGACTCGATGCTAATTCAATCAACAGACAGGGGGCCCGAGACGCTAATGAAGTCAGCGCATGCGCACTGGGCTTACACATGTTCACACCTCATCCTCGGCCCTCGCCACCCTCCCCTCGGATGCTCCTCCTCCCTTCACCCACCCCTCGGCAAAGAACGGGGCGGAGGGGGCTGATATTAGCAAAACTCTTGTCCGCCATCTGACGGAACGCTTGAACGGAGGTCCAACCCTACATCCGGGCACTTGTGCGAGTCAATATGCCTCCCCCTCCTTCCTTCTTCTTCCTGCATGCCCAGGAGGCGTGAATAGAGATCACGCCTTGGGCGAATGAAAAGAAGCGTCAGTAGCACGAGGCCCCGTGACGAAGGTCGAGTTTTAGATTGACGGCCACCTGGCGGGGACATGGTTGAGACACGGCTGGGACTCGGCGGGACACCCCTCCGTCATGGCGTCTGTATGCTTGGCTGCGTGGCGCCATTTTGGGTGTTTGTGAACAATTTGTTCTTTGTTGTTCAGTTACCCTCACTATACTTGTCCGTTTTGCTGCTCACGATGGAAATGCATTGTGCGGCTTGTTTTGCAACACACCAACTCCGACTCGAGGGGTTTTTAAATAGCCAAAAAATGACAATAACAAAATAAAGATAAAAAATCAAGCCCGAACTTAGTTCCTGGTCGCTTGAAAGCTGAAGAAGGGAAATGGTGTTAAAAGAGGTTTAGGATTCTTAATTTTAATTCGATAATTGTTTGTGGCGTTTGGATGCATCCGCAACATACCTGATGAAAATAAGTGAGGATTTATTCTGAATCACTTGTGACATAATTTATGAGAAGCTTTGCGTGTTGTAAATCCTCTTAGCAGTTAATACATAAGTTAGTATTAGTTTGATTTCGCTGCAAATTCCGTTGAATTGGATTGAATCAGCATAGCATAAATATCAATTACAGTGAAATAAGTAACTATAAACTGTTTACAAACGAAGTAACAAACTCCCATAGCTCGAAAAACAAAAATAATTTTCCTATTGAAAGTTATAATTACTTTACATAAATTTATTTTATATTTACATGTAAGTAAACGATAAACGAAATATATTCATGCGATTGACTTATCGTTACGTTCATATTTCGTTTATTTTAAGCGACAAAACGACTGTTTGTTTTTGGTGAAATGTTAATTTTTTTAAATCAATAAATCCCTGGTTTCTCTCGGTAATTTGTGAAATTTACTAGCACATAAACAGTGTGGTAGGATTATTAAAATATCTTCCAACCTTGCACGTATACAAATCTGTAGAGTGTAGATAGACCCATCTCGTATCGAATCGAGATATACGGCACGCCGCAGCACACGGTAGTGCAGTTCGTTGGACTTTTCCTGTCGTAAATTTGTTGGAGCACAGCAGTGGCAACAGTTGAGGATGTAATCGGGTGTGCATTAGTGATAGCGTATTAAACATTTCCATGTGTTTCCATTTCATTTAACATTTTAAGAATTTATACATGCAAAAAATGATGATCCGCTACCGATGGTACTCTTTATAGTGCATCAGTAATAAAGTACTTTTGCCGTGTACCCCTTGTACCCCTTGCGTTTTGTGGTCATTTTAGTCATATATTACGTAATAGGTTAATGATACCATATTGTACCGAGGTTTAAAATGTGCATGAAAATAACAGTTGCAAAATTAGCATTATGGGCCGGATTAATGGGGGGGGGGGCAAGGGGCCAATTGCCTCGGTTCCTCTGATTCTATAGGGTTAACGTACAAAATCCATTTTTTTTTTCATTTAAAAATGCATGTTTTTGTCGAAAAAAGCATTTTTCTCCCAAAAGTGCATTTTTATTGTCGAAAAATTCATTTTTTATCCACCGGAAGATGCATCGCTTTGCGTGAAAATTCAATTCTTCAGCTCAAATGAATTTATTGCTCATAAAAATGCATTTTTTTCACCTGCGAATGCATTACTTTTGCTTGAATACATTGTGGATATGACATTTCTGTATATTCATAGGCCCCCCCCTGTGTTAATTAAGCCTTAATCCCGTTTCTGTGTACCGGCATATTATGATGAAATTTTATTTGCGAAAAACGACACAATGCAGCTTAAAAGATTACCGGTAACATGAGAATTTCTAAAATCTCTGCACTTTGCTGCTGCTGAGTAAAACAGTTTAATATCAATCAAGGCCGGCTCACACGTCGATTTCTCGGTCCCCAGATCAAGGCCCCGCGCTCAAAGAGCTTCCGCACTTTTAAATGTTTCAGAAAATTGATACCGGAACTTGATAATTGCTATGACAAATATTTTGGGGCCCCACTAATATCTTTTTCCCGAGGCCCTGATATTAATCTAGTGAGTCGACCATACCAATCTTCCATGTTTGATATTTGAATGCAGATATATTATTGATTCCATGAAACTCTTGTTTGTGTAAAGTCTTTTATTTTGTCTATTCAATTTTTCCAATTGGCAGGTCTTACGGCGATCCAGGCAACGGCGTGTCCCGGATGTGGAATGATGTATTGCTTGTGCAATCACTCCAATTTACACCTGAATATGGGACAAGTCCACTAAATTCTTTAATCGTACTCGACCACCCCGCGACTACTTTGTACCACGATGGAGGATTCAATTCAACGATCCTGACGACCGAACCAATTGAAGCTGGGCCGTGAAAAACGAAAAATGACCGCGGCAATTCTCGATAAGTTGTCAAGTAGTCGCACATTTTGGCAGCATCGACAAGAACACGAGTGAAATAAAAGTGACCAACCATTTCTTCCGAATACTTGATTGATTGCATTCTCTTCTTTGACTCAGGGCTTAGTGTCCTTTGTTTTTATTTATTATCTTCCGTGATGCCTCTGATTTCCTCGATCGTTTTTTCAAGTGTGTTTTGCTAACCCCCTGGTTTCTGTGTAAATTTTTTTCTTTATCGTTTCTCTTGTGTATACGTGTAAATAAATTGTATGAATTGTGTGTTGCCTGTATTTTTTCTATCCATTTAAGCGTTAACTTATTGTAACTTTGAAGGAGGGGCTTAACATAAATTATGTTGAGTGGCACCGATGTCGGTTTGAGTTTTAAAGGCGACGTTCGTGTTGGATTTCTTGACAAGGAAGGAACAACCCGGTGAACATGTTTATTTGGTTTTATTTGATCAATTAATAGCATATTTGTTTATAATAATCTGATGATTTGGCTTGTATAGGAAATGTCAAAAAATTCACTCGGTTAGTTCTGTATTAGCACTCAAAGGAAACATTTATTTGGTTTTTGTTTTAATTTTCACTCAAAAAGAAACATTAAAAAGCAAAATTAAAAACTGCACTAATCCGAGTTTTCGACCGTCTGCCACTAGGTGTCAGCAAACACTAGTTTCTCCTTGAGATACTCGTATTACCAAGGACTACAAGCTTGTAGTCCTTGGTATTACCCTATTGTAAAACGTCATACTACCTCAAAAATCTGACGAAAACTGAGAAAATATGACAAACTTTGTAAATTGACGTTATTGTCACTAGAGGGAGACTGTATACCCGCAACACTAACTGACAACAAGTGTTTACCAATGGCGGCATGGTCGGAGGGAAATGCGAATTGTCTAGTGCTATTTCTTTGTTACTTGCAATGTTTTGCAGCCGAGGAAGTAGAAATAGATCCAAAAGGATACATAGTCTATTGTCCGTGCATGGGTAAAAGGAGTCAATTGATAAAAATGTTGAAAATCCTAAACGACATTGATCTTAGGACGATTTGGAAACCAGGCTGATCATTTCCTAGGCGTTTTGGGATTCGCAGAAGCTTTAGACAGGACGCTAATTCTTCCGCCATGGGTCGAGTACAGGCAAGGACATTCGAAATCTGTAAGTACGAAATACAAGCACAGAGTTTTTTCTTTAATTCATTATTTATTTCTTATGTTATTCAGATCCAGGTACCATTCGACACATATTTTAACATCAATTCGTTATTAAAATATCATCGTGTGATTCTGATGGAAGAATTTATGCAAAAATTAGCTGATACAATATGGCCGCCTCAAAATCGAACGGGTAAATGAAAAGCATTGTGTGAAAAAGATGTTTATTGAATTTTTTTTATGTTTTTCAGTGTTTTGCTACATGGCAAGAGGTGGAAATGACTGCAATGCCAAGGAAGGGAATCCGTTTGGCCCATTTTGGGACACTTTTAGTATCGATTTTGTCAACTCCGAATTCTACGCTCCTTTATATTACGACGTTCGTAACGGAGCCAGTAAAGCGAAATGGAATGAGAAGTAATTGTACAGTTTTAATAAGCTGAAAATGAATTTTATATTTTTTTAAATTGTATTTTAGGTATCCAGTCGAGAAGTTTCCAGTTCTGGCATTTACCGGCGCTCCGGCTAGTTTTCCAGTACAATTAGAACATAGAGAATTACACAAATATTTAGAATGGAGCGATGAAATCGAGGAGAAAGTGACGAAGTTTATCAAAGGAGAAATGCCCAGAGGTCCTTTTGTTGGAATTCACTTAAGGAATGGGATAGATTGGGTAAATATATTGTTTTTTTTCCTTCGATTTGTTTTTGTTTTCACTAATTTTGTCGTTTGTATTACAGAGTCGTGCGTGCGAACACGTGGAACAAACTCCCAATTTGTTCGCGGCTGCGCAGTGTCTCGGTTATAGGAACGAATACGGACGTGCGACGAAGGAGTTGTGTTTTCCGTCATTACAAACTATTTTACGTCAGCTGAAACGAGCTATCCGCCAAGAAAAGGCCGTCGCGGTGTTTGTGGCTTCCGATGACAATCACATGATAAGTGAACTCGTTAAAGGTGTTCGCAAATTGAAAGTGAGTTTCCTTAGTAAAAAGAAAATGTATGTATTTGAAAGTGTGATGTTTCTTTTAGGTAAATGTTTATCGGAGATATCCATCTGACCCTCACGTGGATTTAGCTATTTTAGGCCGCTCAAATCATTTAATAGCGAATTGCATTTCTTCGTTTTCTGCTTTCGCCGTCAGAGAGCGCCTTGTACATAATTTGACGACGTCGTTTTGGGCGTTTCCACTGGATGGCAGCACCGCACCAAAAGACGAACTATGATGTCAACTAAATGCGTATTGCGTTTTGGTAGACCCTTTTACACGTGACGATTTGTAATCATGTCTTTATATATATATTTTTTAAATCCCTTTTATTATTTTATCGGTTTGTCAAAAAATTGCTTTTGCTATCGATCAAGATTCAGCAAAATCAGGCGATAAATTCGGGTTAGGATTAAAGTGTAAAGTCAATCCGATAAACCTTTATTTTTACGAAATCATTTACTCGGGTTTTTGAGAAAATGTGTACAATTTAGCGCCGAATACCTTCAGCAAAATACTCATTGATCGTTCATGTTTTACTGCGTATTACGGCAATAGCATGTCAATATACGGTAAATTACAGTGATGCGCGGCTCACCCACTGCTTTTAAAGCACTTAATAATTGTTACATAAGGGTTCTTGTTTCAAAACAAACTACGCGTAAATTTACACCGTTTCGTCATTCCATTCCCAGTAAAAGCAGGATGTGGTTTTGTCATCGTGTCTTATCGAAATTAATGAAAATTCGATAAGAAAAAACGATTAAAGTCTTCAATTTCATAATATTTCGACTTTTTATATTATATACATATCCCGTAATAATAAATCTTATTTATCGTAATATCCAATAATTCCTTGCGTGTTTACACCCGATAAATCTTGCGGAGAGGACCCGTGGTAAGTGCAGTGTGAAATGTATCAATTTTTATTCCTCTTAACCTTGTTGAGTCTTGTTGGTTCTTGTTTACACACGAACAAAGCGCGCGAACGTAGTGTGAGTCACCGATGCCACGTTGCTCACCAACTCGTCCTCGCTTTGATTCGCATCTCTTTGTTTGATTCACCCTGGCCTCGCTTCGTCAGGCGGCCATGATGGTGATGTCACATACGAGGCTTTCGATTGGCCCAAATCGTTAGCAGGGCGGAGCGTAGTAAACGTCAAAGGAATTTTTAAACCGCAACCACCGTCCGCGATTGGTCCGTTTGCCGAGAACGGCGTCACCCTGCCCGAATTAATAAATAGAGCCAAGTTGTCATTCAACCGTCATTTCGGTGGTGCATTCGTTAAGAGGGGGTTCGTTTGAAATTTTTGTTGACCGGTTTTCTTTGTTTGCGGTGTCGGGCCCTCGTGAGCAAGTGCGAAAATGGCCACCGAAGCGCAGAAACTCATTTCAATCTCGCTGGGAAAAATCACCAATTTCCGTATCCAACGCGGCGGTATGAGTTTGCACAAGAATTTATTAATAGCGAGTGTGTTACAAAAAGCACGGACGGTATTCATGGAAGAAACTCTTACCGTCATGAACGTTTACTCGCCGGCCGAAGACGAGGCGCTCGAGCAACCGGACCCGGACCCCGACCCAGTGCGGCACGAAGCGGCAGCGTCGTCGAGTGTCCAAAGTGGATATTGTGGACAGTCTGAAAAAGAAAACGACAAAGAAAACTCGGTCATCAGTGGCGCCGACGAAGGGGAGAAAATATCGCACGGCTGTGTGGAACCTTTAGCCGATTCCGATGAACGGAATAACCGGACGTGGCCGCCGTCCGCCCGCTGCTTGAAACGGCGGCGCGCGGTCAGTGAGGTGGAGGAGGCCGTAAACTCAATTTTACCCAAAAAAGCCAAAACGGACGCTTGTTTCACGGACGAATTAAGCTTATCGGGCGCGGAATCGTCGTACTGTGTGAGTTATATAAATGATTCGACGCCGATGGATGTAGAACAAATCTCAAGTTTGGTTTCTATCTTTAGCTCTAGTTTTACGGGTTTATTGAGCAAAGCTGAATCTTCCAAGATGTCGCGACCACTTTCCATGACAGATTTGTGCGCGACAGAAGTTAAGGATTCGATCGAACTTATCTCCATGCCTGTTTTAGCCATGACTGTTTGAAAACAGAAGGATTGAATTGCTGGCTTCGATTTCGGTGCTCGGCTCAAATTTTGAGCGCCATTTTCCACCGGCAACCAACAAGTTTGCGTTGTGAATTGTGGGAAAGCCGGTGACGTCAGAGAAAAGCCTCCGAACAAGGCGCCGAAGAATTGTCATTCCTCCATTGTGTCCGTCCGCAGAAATATCTCTTGAAGCATGAGTGGAGAGTAGAAACAAAGAAGAAAGAAGAAAACGAAAATTTCTGTACATATTTTTTCAAATGTTCACTTTGTAAAATCATGACCACACTTTAGTTTGATATTTTCTAAGTGGGTGCTATAACTATCATATACTATAAAGATTTAACAAATTATTTAACTTAATTTAAGACCGTTTTTCTATGATTTGTATAGTATAAAATTGGAAATGAATGCGTAGATTTATTTTTTTTGGATTTATTTTCGTTTAAAATACTCGAAAAGTGCAATGAATTTAGTCACTATGTGGAGTAACAATCGCCATTCATTTTCAATGACTTTTTTTCTATTTTTTTTATTTCGTTCATTATTTTATTTTTATTGTGGCGTGTATTGCTCTGTTGTAAGAGTTCCCATGATCGCACTCTAAATAAAAGAAATGTGCCTTTAAAGTCGAAAAGCTTCCATTTCATTTCCTCTTTTTAATCACCGTAATAGTTAACGAATTAATTCAGCGTGTCTAATAATTTCCGGGTACGCCCATTGGCATCGAACATGAGATTCATAAAGTACGGTTTGTGAATAATTGCTGGCGAACAAGGCCCACTAAGCCGAATAACTCGAGTGTATCCTTCCTCCGTTGTCATGGAGACGTGGATGATTCACCCGAGCGTGCTGAAGACAAAGGTTTTTTTACCTTTTTTTACTCGCAACATTTTGGCCTTTCGCCAGAACCGAGAACTATATCGCGGACAACGTTAACGAAACATTAGTTATCGATTTTTTTTAAAAATATTAATTTTTTTTATTTAAATTAAATATAGAGACATAATTGATTTGAAAAATAACTTCTATGTCGATTAAATTTACGAGAAATATAAATATTTCGAGTCATGAACGATGTGTTGTTAGTTAACATCTGCTCATCGCCAGATGGTCGATTTCTACTACGCATTTACTCGACCGTTTTCCCGCCATTTTCTTTTTTTGAAAATGTGTAACGGTCCTTGACGAATTCCCATTGTTGAACTGATTGTTGACCTGGCCTGAAACATGACGTCATGTAGTGCAGTCACTGACATGGACAGACAAAATGAGGTTTGTTTGGGTGTTTTGGTTGAGGGTTTATTTCCTTTCTGTGTAGGTTGATATTACGTCATCGATCAATTGCATTGTCGTTATTGTTATTGTCGGATATTCTATTCCCGATTTGTTGTGGTCTCGAGACTATTTATAGTGCCGTTTATTTTTAAACCGGCTAATAATAGTAAAATGGGGCCAACTGACAGAAATTTTTTTTTTGTTTTAAATTTAAATTTACAAATTTCAACAAAACAAAGAAAGTGTTGCAATACCAACTCCCCGTTGCAAAATCCCTTTGTTTACACGCTTTTCTCTTCAGGTATGAGGTGCAACCACCTTTAAGCCAGCTTTCATCTCTCTTATTTTCACAAGACGTCGACCTCGATGACCGAAATTTACACCCACAGCGAAAGAAAGTGTGTCGACCTCTTGAGTCGCCGCCATTTTCCCTACGAAAGTAGCTATTAAAGTCCAATTTAGGTCAGGGATATTTTTGTGACGGAAAAGTGAAATCAGCCGTCGTCATCAGCACGCATCACGAATCACGCATCGCCCCGTCCACCGCCACAACACGATCTGTTCACGTGATAGTCTGAAGGCCGAAACACAACTCAAAATACCCACTTGCTCCAAGTTCCGTCTCAGACGTCATTACACGCCTCAACAAGTTCAGTTGTATAGGTGCCATCAGACTGATAACAACTTCACTTTTATTCATTATTTATGGATTTCTCGCTGCGTTTTATGGAGTAATAATTTTTTCCTAATCGGATATGTGTAGTTTAGTTTAAAAATAGAGAGTTTTTATTAAATATTTAGAAAAATTCGAGAAAAAAGTTGGAAATTGAATTGAATAGCCGGTTTTAACTGGTTAAATATCCGGTGAAATCAAAAGGAAATACAAACGTCCTCGAAACGAATTTTTCAGTGTTACTACGAATTATCGGAAGATAAAATAGGAAATGTGTGTTCCTGTTAGTGATTTTTCTCGCATATTAAAGCCGAAAGTGAGAAATTATCGTTGAAAGATACGCAAATCAGTGCAGAAATGATCAACAAACTGCGATCGTTTTATTTGCTATCTGCAGACGGAACTAAAAAGTGAAACCAACGAGCAAACACAGGTTTTTCAGCGTGATTCCAATATTTTTGTTCATGTAGTCACATTTATTGCATGTCCTTGTCAAATTCAACATCTGCCTGTCTGATTATAATACAGGTGGTTGATGAGACAGGTGAGCATCCTCCATCGCTCGCCCACCTGGGCACGTCACGCGCTCCACGCCTTTTTTTGACCTCGTCGTGGACGTTGAACCTCGCCTATCCTCCCTCGAAACCCAGCATGGATTATTCCTTGACCCGAGACCCAGTCTACGTCACGTGGAAAACGAAGGGAAAAATATAAACTATAGAGAAATGCTCTACTACTCCCGTATTTCCGGCCCATCTGGTAGTACTTCCGGTTGTGGGGAAATTGAAATCTAGTTTTAGAGGAAGCCCCACCTCGAGGCTTGTGTTACCCCTCTGGGTATTGTCCTCGCGGACCCTCTTTTGGGTTTGGTTCCTTTTATTTCGGTGGAGGAGTTGAGCGTGAGAAATAAGAGAAAATTCTTGTTTGACGTCATGTGCCCTAGTTTGGTCATTAACCTTGAAGTGACGTCACAGAAGAATGAACTCGAGTTCGAGAAGGGCAAGACACATCGTGAAAATATGAAGTAAAATATAGAATTGAAGGGGAGAAGAAGAAAAAAAAAAACAGTCATTACAGGAAATGCTAAATATACAAGCGGCTGCTGGCAGATGATGAAATGGAAAGTTATTTTGGGACGAGAATTCCGAAAATAATAGTAATAAGAAAAGCCAGACAGAATTTTTTTCGTCAAGTTTGGACATGAAATCACAAAGTAAATATTAAAAATAAAAAAATTCGATTTATTTTAGTGTTTTTAGAAGTAAAATAGCAAAAGTTTGTTGGTTTTTTGGCACCATTTTCAGCGCGGGGCCAGTTTTTGGGGCTCGCAAACTGGTTGGGGAGATAGGGGAGGAATGAAGTCAAAAGGGAGACGCTTTTGTGTTGTCAGGGGCACTGATGTTTGTAAAATAAAAAGAAGAATGGGAAAAACAGTGAATTTTGCGTTTACATCATTCCCATCATCGTGGCAATTTGATGCCACCTGACTAGTTCAGCGACCTACTTAGTAAGCCTTATGGCAGATTATGATAAATAAATTATATAAATAAAGTAGTTCAAAGTACGAATAAAATTATACTAAAATATAAAACAAAACAAATAATTTCAACTCGCGAGCGGAAAATTTCATTCTACCGGTCAATGTCATGCGTACAACAACTCGCCATTGATTTATTTATTTATTTATTGCGTAATCGAATATGGTTAATAATGAATAAAGTCGCACAAAGAATTTGGAATTCTATTGCAAAAAAAAATTCTAATAATAATTCCCTACGTGATCACCATTTTGCAATCTCCTATAGCAACGTAAATAACAACAAGCACTTGACTCGTTGCCGTGGAAACGATTTTTGAGGTTATAAAACGGAAACAACTCATGATGCGGTATCACACTTGTCTGACTGTGTGCCCTCTCGGACTACTTTTAGACGCAAAGGTCAACTGAATTTCTGTTGGTCTCTTGACTTGGTATTGAAATGAGTTTCAGTGTTCCAGTTCATGATTTTTTTTTTAGAAATTAAAAAGTTTGTTATTATTTTTTATTTCAAATATTTAATAAATTCAATTTTGAGATTATTTTATTTTATTTTTTTAACTGTAAAAAGTTTTGACCGTAACTAAAGGAAGTGTGCAATTGATTACGAGATTATTTGCTGTCGAAATTCGCAAGTAAGAAGAAGATAAGCCTCTCAATTACTCAGAATTTGTAATACACTAAACTAATCGAGCGATTTGTACGGAAAAACCCACTTGGCATCGCGCCGAGGGTCTGTTTTGACGTCAGTACTCAGGGAAATAACCTTCGTTCGTGAGTCGACCTCTTTACAATATTTAGTCTCGTTCCAAGGGTTCTGTTTATTGACACTCACAGCCGTAGTCTCTAACCAATAACAAGATGGTTATTTATTACACACGTGGCTTTGGAGAGTCTATTTGTAAATAGTAGTTGGAACCGATTTGTTTTATTTTAAAATAAAAAACGATTTCAAAGAATTTGTTTCGATGAAAAACAAGGACTTGATATAATGATGATGTAGCTTGTAGTCACATGACCATGAGTGGTTTGTTTCGGGCATGTCGCGCCATCTGTCGAGACGTTGATCAACTATTATTGGTGGGAGGTTTAAATTGTTCGAGTTTCTTTTGGTATTTTCGTCAAAATTCAATGGATTTCAAAAGTTATTTTTGTTTTTTAGAAAATTATTTGTAAAAGTATACTTAGTCGGAATAAAATAACAAAAGATCACCAGGTTTTTATTTATCATTGCACACTTCAATATGAATGAATCATCAATCTATCACATCATTGATTAGATACGTGCAATCGTTTAATTTCTGGTGGAATAGATAAGAAATATTGTCACGTCAGACCGCACGATACGAACAAATAGATAAATAAATAAATAAATAAATAAATAAATAAATCGAACGCTTATTAGAAACAGTTTACTGTAATCACACGATTATTCAACCAAAAATCCATAAATGAAATTTACTTATTAATTTCGAAATTCCAACCTTATTACGTTATGAATCTAAAATTTAAATTAAAAAAATTGATAGTTACAATTTTGTCTGCACTCGCATGCTAATATGAGCATGCGCAAGTCTTGGTTTGATGAATAACATCCGGTTTAAACTTTTGACTTACAAGTTAGTTCATCTGTTGAACTTCTCGCTACAAACTCTCAACGAACACATTAGTGGGGAACGATGAAGTGGCGATTCAAAGAAGAATACACATACGGTAAAAACATTATTACGCATCTTCCATTCCGCCAATTAATATCAAAACAAGATCAGTTAACAAAGTGTATGTTTTTATGGGATGATGATAATCGGAGTGTGCAAACTCATGCTATTTGATCGTACACGCTACTGCACCTAGTTTGTATAATTTCAGATGAAAGAAAAACGGAATCGAGCAAAATTCACGCAAAATACGAAGACCGCATACCTGTAAAATTGACTCGTTTTAATATGAAAATGTGAATGGTAATTGACGCTTGCCCCTAAATTAGGTCATCGTCCAAAGAGCTCCTCACACGCACATACCGACAATCGATAAACAGAAGTTTCTCGTGCCCACCGACATCACTGTAGCTCAATTTATGTGGATAATTCGGAAAAGAATCCAACTTGCGCCTGAAAAGGCAATTTTTTTATTCGTCGGCAAAGTTCTTCCTCAGTCAAGGTGATTTAATGACTTAATCACTATTGTGTATTGGCGTGAAAATTTAACTAGGTTAAAAGGGTGCAGTATAAAATGATTTTTATTTTTTCGTTTTTCATAAATTTGCAGTTAATTTATTGAAGAATAAAAAAATTATCGGACGTGAATTTAAATTTTTAAATTTTTTTAAATTTTTGGAATTTAGAGGAGAAAAAATGTGCACAGAAATTAATGATGGAATATAGTTGCTCAAATATAAATGAATTGTTATTTATTTGAAATAGCATAAAGAAATTTTTGTCAAGAGTTCATTACTGCGTGACTAATGTTGCTTTGATCACGTGAATTTCTGCTGAAAAGTGCAACACGTGGGGAACTTCCTTAAGTTGCAATCGGATATTTCATTATTACGATTTTGTCGGATTTTTTGCATAAATTAAATTAAATTATGCAAGAAATTTTTTATCCATAAGAAGGCAAATCAGTGTCAAAATCAGTTTAGGATTTCCCAATTTAAAAAAAAAAAAATCATTTTATTTATTTTAAAAAAATTTAAAAAACAAATGTACAACGAGTCGTTTGTTTATTTATTTCAGTGCTACAATGGGAAGTATATACAAGAGTTATTCAGACGATGATGGATTCCTATACATTACTTACAGTGGCGAAAATACGTTTGGCCGCTGATTCAAATTTTGCAACATCTATAACCAATGTACAAAGTAAACAAAAGCATAATAGGACTGCTTAATTATCTAATATTGAAATTTTTATTGATATTTTTAAATAAATAAATTTTAATAAAATAAGTTTAAAAAAAAAAAAAAAAAAAAAAAGACTAGTTTACAAATGCTGCAAGATTTTACCTAAAACTGTTGTTTTTCTTTTCCAAGAAATAAATCAAACTTTTTTTAAATGTTGTCTGTTCTTCTATTTGCTCATTACGTTTCAGCACTTGTTCCAGATGCTGGCCGGATCGGGAGCAACGATCCAAACATTACATGCTGAATTACAGGAAATTTCGCTAAAACCTGTAATTAAAAATTCTCAACTCATAAATATAATAACAATAATCTCCCACAAAAAAGAATTTTAAAAAAAATTACCTCAGCTTTATACATTTTGACGAGTCCCGAATTAATTTTTTCCCAACTTGGGACAGCGCTAATATTCCATAACTGATTAGAATGCTCAGCAAAAGGCCCGCTTTTCACCTAATAAAAAAAAAACACGATAAAATTAAACAAACAGTCTGCCATAGTTCAATAAATTCGCAGGAAAACAATATCAGTCTGATCAACACAACAGACAACACCAAATTCCATTGTGCGGATTTACCTTATGGATAAATTGAATGCAAGAGAGAAACATATAGTCCTTTGCGTAGGCATCTGCATTATCAGGATTATAGAAACTTTTTGGAAGTAGCCTTGGATGCCCTGTTGAAAGAGTTCATCTGATAAAACTTTGGCCTTTCGACGTATTCTATTACCAACCAATCAATTGAGAACTTCCCCATATGAAAGGAAGAAACTGATAATCATCGAGACTCCAAACGCCATGGCTCCCTGCTGGCTCCATGCGGTACGTTAGTTGTAGTTTTCGCATAAATATTAAATAACGATTGAATATCTTAAACACAACTGCTAATGAATCTTCACTACTGAATGCACTGATTTTATACAAACAACACAGAAACATAGCAAATGCCATTTCGTGACCTAAAAATGAAAAAGAATCAGTTTAAGAAAGAAAAATTATTTATAATTTATTTTTTACCTGTTCCATAATCAATTCTGGTTGGATTCCCTACACTTTCTATTAAGTAGACAGAAATTTCGGGTATTGCTGGATGAAAGTCGGTAGGAAGTGCGGTTTTTAATAGATGTGGAACATTCTGAAGTTAAGGTTACAAATAATTCTTAATTTTTTTGAACAATTTTCGGTTTGAAAAACTGAAATTTTTACTTCTTGTAGCTTCTGAAACCAAACACGGAATGCTTTATTTCCAAATCTTTGCGGCTGTTCCATCGGCGGAGTTTCGTCGACCCATTTGTCTAATAATTCTATTATATCTAGTATACCTTTGGTCACCTTTAAATGTTAAAAAATATATATATATATTGACACCGTCGCAACGCGATAAAATTATAATCACATTTGACACTCGGCATTCTGTGGTCATTTTCTTTCCTCTGATTTCTTCATTCAACATAATAATAAAACCAAAATACTCATGATATGCCTCTGATTTTTCCCACACATCCATGTCTTGCACATTAAAAACTTCCTTCTTGGCTGCAACATACTGATGGTCATCGAGTAACTTCGCGGCTAAAATTAAATAATAAAACGAATAATGCACTTGAATGAGGGGAAAAAATAAAAAATCTTACTGCTGAAAGTGGTAGGTTCCATTTTGTTTGTTGAATTCCGGTTGCCGGCTGCTGAAAAAAGGCGTGTGCCAATTTCCTAATGACGTACTTCCTGTTTACGAACGTCAGCCAAGTTTCGTCTTTGGCCAAGTTTTATATTTGACTTTGTCAAGTAGACCCGTCTCTCTCGTGACGATCGTATTTGTTTTTAACTCGGTGTGGATGTTCATCAAGGTCTTATTTCCGTTCGTAAGTTTTCACTTTAAATTGTTAATATTCCAGGTTTAAGGTAGTGCCCCTGGTGGGTACTTTGGCCCCATGATGTTGTCCGCTTTATCCCCTCGTGGTTTATCGCGAACTTTAAGTGATGTGTAGCATTTTCGTGTTTTTTCATACGATAAATCACGAACACAATAAATTGTGTTCGTGGTTTAATAGTCATTTTTCGAAAGTAAAATCGTCCGCGCTTTACGATCCGTTTAATCACGACTCATTTCCTTCTTTTTCTCAATAGGGAAGAGTTTTCAACACTGTAAAGGGGAAATTTCGAAACGATATCAAAACAACATGGCACCTACGAGACTCTGCTATCGTTTTGAGTACAGTGGCGCAACCACTAGCTGCACCTTTGCCACGACTACCAGTTCCAACGCTACAGCAAACCTTCCAAAAATATCTGAAAAGTATTAAACCGGTCGTCTCTGAAAACGAATATGCGCAGACCGAAAAAGTGAATTTTTTATAATTTCCAAATTTTACAATTTACAATGTGTCAATTTTAACTAATTTTGGTTTTATTTATTGTAGTTGGTTACAGATTTTACGATACCTGGGGGTCTCGGAGAGAAATTACAATTTTTATTGGAGGAAAGATCCAAAAATACAGAAAATTGGGTATAAACACTAAAAAGTGTAAATAAATGTTGAAATGTTGATTTGTTAATTTTTATTTTAGCTGAGTGAATGGTGGTTAAATGTGGCTTATATGGAATTTAGATCTCCATTAGTTGCATTTTCTAGCCCGGGTTTAGTATTTCCGCAAGAAAATTTTAAATCTCAAGATGATCAGATCCGGTACTAAAATTTTGAAATGGAAATTGATAAATTAAATTTTGATTTAAATTTATTGCTTATTAGTTATGCGGCTAAACTTGTTGCTGGTGCTTTGGATTTCAAGTCTATGATTGATAAGTAAGAGTTAAAAATTGTGTGTAGAGTTGATAATAGAATTAATTTATTTTTCTAGTAAACAAATTCCTTTAGAGATGATGGGCGGCAAGCCATTGGACATGAGCCAGTACCTGAAAATTTTATCAACATGTCGCATACCCGGTTTCAAGCGGGACTCGGTACGGCATTTTGGATTGGAAATACATCCACCTTCCCACATAGTTATTGTTCACAAAAATCAAGTGAGATTTTTTCTATATGTATATTTATTTATTTATTTACATTTTCTAATCATTTTTCTAATCAGTTTTTTAAACTAGAAGTCTACGCACAAGATAATGAAGTTTTATCAGAAAAACAAATTGAATCATTTTTAAAGGATATCATAAAGCAATCGGAAAATCCAGTTCCACCAATTGGGATTTTGACTTCCGATAATCGTGACACATGGGCTAATGCGTACAAAAAATTAATGAAAGGTTGAGTATTATTTTCTAAAATTTAATACTCTGTTCTCTGTATCCACATTAACCTAGAAAATTTAATTTACAGATAAAGTTAATCAAAAATCGTTGGATGAAATTCAGAAGAGCATTTTTGTTTTGTGCATTGATGATCGAATTAAAAGTGAAAAACCAACTAATCCGCGAACGCTTTCCGCAATGCAATTGATTCATGGTTGTGGAAGTAAAAACAATGCAGGAAATCGATGGTTCGACAAAACAGTGCAGGTTAATCACCTTTTAAATGAACAATAAAACCAAATTTTCTCATATAAATTGAATAATTTCAGTTTGTCGTTGGTCGTGAAGGAACAGTTGGCCTCACTTACGAACACAGTCCCGCCGAGGGGCCGCCAATAGCCAGTTTAATGGATCACGTTGTCAAATACATGTAAGTTATTGAATTCGTATAAAATAATAATTTAATTGGTATTTATATTAGCTCGTCTCACTCAACAAAACATTCGGCGGCAAAAAATCCATTACCACCACGACTCCTACCATTTAACATAACTAATGAAGTTCAAGCAGACATTGATGTAGCAGCACGGAACATGGATGAGTACGTAATTAGATAATAACTTTTTTCATTTTTTCATTTAATTTTAATTTTAGTTTAGTGCAAGATCTTCAAATAACCGCTTACACGTTTAAAGGTTACGGCAAAAATTTTATCAAATCGCAAAAATTGAGCCCAGATAGCTACATCCAAATGGCAATTCAATTAGCCTTTTTCAGGTGATTTATATTTGAATAAAAAAATCTAACATAAATAATCATTTTTGATTGAAATTTTATACATAGGCTTCATGAAGTACCCGGCGCATGCTACGAATCGGCATCAACACGACAGTATTTACACGGAAGAACTGAAAACATTCGATCTACATCGGTAGAATCATTAGCATTTTGTCAAGCGATGTTGGGATCGAAATCCAACGTCGAGAAAGTGCAGCTCATTCGGAATGCGATTGAAAATCATAAGCGATACGTATCGGATGTAATTTTTTAGACAATTTGTTGATTAACAATTTATTTATTTTTAAATTATAAACTTGAAATGTAAATTTTGTTTTGTAGGCTATCGGTGGGTTCGGTGTCGATAGGCATCTGCTAGGTCTAAAATTAATTGCTTTGGAAAATGGGATTGAAGTTCCGCATGTATTTCGTGATACGGGCTTTCGCGAAAGCAGCCGTTTTAGGTTGTCGACAAGTCAGGTAATAATTTAAATGATTGTAATTGGAATGTAGAAGTTTTAATTGATGTTTGTTTTGTTGAAGGTGTCTGGGAAATGCGACTCGTTTATGATTTATGGACCGCTTACTAGCGATGGTTACGGCTGTTGTTACAATCCACTTGAGAAACAAATTAATTTCGGTCTTACGTCGCAAATGATTTCTCCTGAAACGTGTTCAGATAAGTTTAGCGCAGCCCTGGAAAAAAGTTTGACGGACATGCAGAATGTTTTGGTGATGACCCAAAGTTCAAAGTTGTGAAATGTGATATTAATTGGGTCTGAGGAAATGTTTCTAACTTTCTACCAATTTAAGTTTGTTTTGATCGATGAAGCGTGTTTTAGAGTAACTAGAAACCTTTTTTTATATTTGATTAATTTCTTTTTTATTTATAAAAATCTTGTTTGAAATTTTACGCTTACACTTAACAACAATAATTAAAAATAATTTTTTGCCCAATTGTTTTGCAATATTTTTGGCACTAACCTGCAAATTTATAATTCTGCTTGTGCAACTTTGGTTTGACCTCGATGATGGTCCGGCGCCAAAATCCGGATCTTTGATCAACTATATCAATTAAATGCTCAATTTTTCTAAAAAAAATGACGAAGAAGAGTTATTAATTAGGATATTTTATTCCAAACAAGTCTTTCAGTAATATTTATACAATGTACATAATAGAACAACATTTTACAATCAACAGGGTAGATAATTTTGTGTGTCGATTGTATTAACTATGCAATAAAAATTACACAAAATATAATCAACTAGAAGCCTTTTTTGGGGAGATTTTTCTTTTATTTACGATAAATCCAGAAAAATAGAAACTTCAACTTTAACCAACGATTATGTCATTTTGCAGACTCGTGATTTTTTAACAATCTTTCGTATATAATATACTTTTTAATATATATATAATTATTGAACAATTTATTAAGTGCAAATCATAATTCACTCTCTACGTTAACCAGGTTCCATAAATGCAAATCTTTCGTGATTCGTCGATGTGGGGACGGGAGCAATGTTAAAGATTTTGCGCTTCTGTTGGAAAGCAATTTGCTGTTGAATTTTCTACAAATAAAATTCAATCAAGTAAGGAACCGGTCCCTAACTTATCCAACCACAACATTTCGTTTCAGAAAAATGAAAAAATTTTAAAACAAAAAGAAAGAGAGATAGATATCTTAAATTATTGATAAATATCTACACTGAACTTTAAATACGGTGCATTGAGACATTATTCGATGCAATGATAAATGACTTGAATTAATTCTGAGCCTGCGCAGTGCATATATTTTCATTCGTTTCTCACCTTGTACAAATTATTAGTTCGCCATTGCCTGGCCAAGAGCTCCAAATTAGACAAATTGACCAAACTATCAGAATCATCGAGGAAAGATGGACTGAGACGAGGTCCATCCTTTGGTTTCCATTGGATGACATAATCTCGTCCCCTGTTCTCACCTGCGGAATATTTTTGTGTTTTTGTTTTCAGTTTTCACAATCTTCATCAATTAGCGGATCGGTCGCCGTTTCTCACCTGATCCCGACTCCAAAATCGTATCCTTGAGATTCAGACGCCTGTCGATCGATCTGAACACGATTCCATCGTCACTTTTATAACGACTTTTCTCCAGATCTTTCCAGCTCGGTTTCCTGAACAATTTCCACGTGCTTTGCGATTCGTTGGCTTCGTCTATGGGACGAAACTCGACATCGATGGCAGGAAGTCCATTTGTACTGATGGAGGTCTGGTAGCCCAGCGAATTCTTATTCACGATGGAATCTTCAATTTGCTTCCGAAATTTCTCTTTTTTTTTACTCTTTAAATCCGGCTCCTTAACCACAACCCCACGAGCATTTTCCTCGTTTTCAACGTCCTCCTCTTCCTTAATCTGCTTGTCCAACACCTGGAATTTCGGCACCTTGTCTGGACGATACGCTGATTCTGCATTGGAAGTTGTGGGCTTTACATCTGCGCACGTGTCGGTCACTTTGGAAGGCAATTTATCGTCCAAACTCGTGCATAAACTGGACACATCAGCCACATCCGGGAGCTGGTACCTCCTTGTCGTTTCCGGGGTCGAACTAAGGCGGTGTCGGCGCTGGAATGATAAATCATTGAAACTAGTTTCACCTAATTCAGCTACGAAATCAGTTTTGTGTCTTTTTCTAGGTGACTTGCCGTCCCATCTTCGTCCTCTCGAGTCGCTCAACGACCGTTTCCGGTGTCCGCGTAACGGGAGAGTGGATTGATGAACGGGGGACGACGACGCCGAAGCACCTCGTCGAATTTCATCCGAGTCGCAAACGTACATCGGAAGTTGTACTAAGCTTTTCGAGTCCCGCCGGGGTCTCGCCACGTTCTCCAACCTCTGTCGGTGGTTTGCTACGTCGCTCTGAGATAAATGCATTCCGAGACTTAGGTGGAAAAATTCGATGTTCTCGTAATGATGGCGGTGGCGCCTGTCGGTGGCGGGGTGCATTTGCCAGTTGGGTGAGCTGTAACCGGACGTGGATATGCTGTTTATGGCGTTTGGTCTTTTCGGTGGCAATGAATAGTCAGTTTCCGAGTTGTTTATGCGTTTTGCGTGTACTGGGGTGTTGGGTTTTGGTTTGTCAGTTAAATTTACGGGGTTATACGCCTTGTTGCTTCCGCCGCGACTTCTCATCAGTGAGTTATGAACCGATTGGAAGTTGTCGGACGCTTCGAATACCCAGCTGAAGGAAATGGGCTCGTAGGATGATGCACGTCGTGTACGACAGGGGAAGTTCCGTTTCTGGGGTGACAAAATGTTACGTTTATTGTCAAAATAATCGCCATTTAATCATTTCTTGTTACCAGTGATGCTGGTTTGTCGTCATCCGTATTTGTGTGTCCCGCAATGAGTAAACAGTAGATGTATTCACACGCTACAAAGCCTACTACAAGAGCTACGGCTGTGCTGATTGTACTTGACAGGTAAGCTAAAAATAACAAGAGGAAATGATTTCAGACTAAACAACAGATCGGGTATTGGAATGAATTTTTTGTGGGTGCATGTTTGTGATTTCTTAGTAAAAGAAAAAGAAACAGATCAATTTTAACGAGTGTTTACCTACAAGAAGCATATCGGTTTTTTCCTCACGCACGATATCCTGGATACGTATTGCAGGCAAAAAAGCCCTCCATTCACAAATTTCCAGTACAAGAATGTTTCCTAGGTTGATCAAGACTACGCCGATTGATAAACTTAAACACATCTTGTGCTGCGTTTAAAAATACATGTTTAAAATTAAAAAGTTAAAAAAGAAAGCGAGAATAAATACAAATGATTTGAGTTGAGCATGCCCCGAAGTTCGGCTTTTTGTTACGACGTTGACATAGATTTAATGCTTCACTGCATAACTCGCTAAACTTTTATTCGATTTCGCATTTCATTGAACGTCAATCACAAATTTTCCGATTCGATTTGTTGGAAGTGTTAGGTTTAAACTGTTAGGTTTAAAGTTAGGACTAAAAACAATGGATTTTTACATGTGTTCTATTTTGAAAA
>JAQIXU010000720.1:0-25895 GCA_034701245.1 Strigamia transsilvanica | reverse complement strand
ATTTTCACTTTTGTAGACAAAATTTTCACTTTTGTAGACAAAATTTTCACTTTTGTAGACAAAATTTTCACTTTTGTAGACAAAATTTTCACTTTTGTTGAGGAAATTTTCACTTTTGTTGACAAAATTTTCACTTTTGTTGACAAAATTTTCACTGTTGTTCACAAAATTTTCACTTATGTTCACAAAATGTTCACTTATGTTCACAAAATGTTCACTTTTGTTGACAAGATTTTCATTTTTGTTGACAAAATTTTCACTTTTGTTGACAAAATTTTCACTTTTGTTGACCAAATTTTCGCTTTTAGCTTTTCCAACCACAAATTTACCTCATTTCACACCCAAAACGCCTTTTCTCCACTCAAAATGACTGTGAAAACTCCAACCATTTAACCACAACACCAAACAAAAAAACCACTCTCATTTTCTCCTTTTATTTCCCAATTTTTAATCCGAAATTTCAAAACTGTTCCATTTCCATTCCACCGTGAAACAGGGACAAATCGTGTACACAAATCGAGCCACATGAATTTTAATTTCACATTTATTTCACAGCCTACGAATACGGCTCCACCGAGTGTGGCGAATGAACGTAATGTTCACTGCAACGTGACAAATTATGGAGGCAAATTTCGCACAAAAAATAAAAAAATAAAAAATATAAAATAAAAAATAAAAATAAAAAATAAAATTCCCCGAGGCAAAATAGAAAGGCAGGGCGTGGGAACTCGGCTCCGTTGGTGGACCCTGTGTGCCCCGGGGGAAACGCGATCTGGATATTTCACCCGAGCCCCATTCTGTCCGCACACCTGTAATCAGCACCCGCCATCACCCACCCGACCAAAATTACGACCCCGACGCCATTAAAACTTCGGTTTTTTTTTTATTTTTTATCCCCATCAACATTTTATTGCATGTTGAAACATTGTTTAATATATTTTCAACTCGGGGTGGCGAATAGATAAATTTTCTTCGTGTTTTCGGGTTTTTAGACGCGAAACTTACGATGCACGCGCGGCCATGTTTGGTAACTCGAAAACGTGGGATCGATCGAATGGAATTGGATTTTTCGGGTATTTATAGGGGTGTCTGTGATGTGTGGGGGTGTGGGGACCATGGGGGTAGTGAAACGTGATTCGTGTCACGATTTGAACACCAGGGGGATGTTTTGGAGGAAGGAAAGAATGAAAAACTCCTCCTTTCTTATCTAAGAACAGAGGGGTGGGGGATTTGAGCCCATTCAAGATCAAAGTCGAGGAACAGGTTTGTTTAGTAGATGGAGTGGTCGACTAAATTGGTGATATAAAATAATTAATGTGGGCATTTTTTTTCCTTCTTATTTTTATTATGAATTTTATTAGTTGATTTTTTATTTTTTTTGTTTTATTTTTATTTATGTAAAAACATGCAACTGGGAATGGTGTTGTAATGGTGATACTCTGCAATTTTATGTATAATTTCAGTTTAGTGTGTAAAAGTCCATCTTTACACGTAAAATTGCAGTTTTTATGTGTAAAAGTCCATTTTTACACGTAAAATTGCAGTTTTTATGTGTAAAAGTCCATTTTTACACGTAAAGTTGCAGTTTTTATGTGTAAAAGTCCATTTTTACACGTAAAGTTGCAGTTTTTATGTGTAAAAGTCCATTTTCACATGTAAAACACGGTTAACTATCTTATCCACCGTTGTAACTTCAAAACACTGTGGTCTACAGATAAAAGTTTTTGGCCCAAAAGTCTAATTTTGGGCTCTCAAGTCTATTTTTCGGTCTAAAATGGATCTTGGATTGTAGCGATTTCTAAACTCTAACATTAGCAATGGTTCTAGTGATATTAGTGACTAATTCCGTTACCCGATGGCGCTGCACACTATTTTTGATAGAAACCTCTAAGGACCATCCATGCTTCCTGACACGGACGCACTTTGGTTAGCCATGGTCCCGCCTTGCAGCGCCATCCATTGCCAGATGGTTGCACGGGGCCTGTTGATCTCGGCCAGTGCTGTCTGGGCCGCAGACGGTCGCAGTTGTTTGGACGCATGTTCATCGATGGCCAAAACTCCTGGACTTTTTTAATTTTTTTTTCAATGGCCGAACAGCCGAACGATTGGCCGAAAATATTTTTTTTTTCAAAATTCAAATTTAAAATTAATGAATCAAATTAATTAAGAAATGTTAAAATCATATATTAATATAAAACATTAAAATTATATAACATTAAATATAAAATATTAATATAAAATATTAAAATTGAAATATACAATATAAAATATTAATATAAAATATTAAAACTAAGATTTGTTT
Organism: Strigamia transsilvanica; assembly: GCA_034701245.1. Taxonomy (NCBI): domain Eukaryota; kingdom Metazoa; phylum Arthropoda; class Chilopoda; order Geophilomorpha; family Linotaeniidae; genus Strigamia; species Strigamia transsilvanica. The sequence goes on along the minus strand of JAQIXU010000720.1, from coordinate 23,593 downwards.
AGTCGTTAAAAATCCAATTAACCATAATAAAACCGACTTAAGCAGTATAAGCACTTCCCTTTGTTCAACCACTTGTTCATCAACTTTTTAGTCAACAAGGGATATAATAAATTTTTTGTGGTATAGCAGTTTGCACCACAATTTAATTGAGGTAAACCTAGATCTTAATCAATTTTCTTCCAGTACCCAGACTGTTAGCTCTAGGGTCACTACATAGGCCCTTCATGAAAAATTGTTATTGTCAATTTTTAAGTTGTTGGCTATGAAGAACAAAGTATTATTCTGTATGGGAGTTGTAGGAATAATTGGAGCTATAGTTTTTGCATTTGGAGCAGTGCTGTATGTGTGTCTACCAAACATTGTCAAAACTAAACTGAGAGAGGCAAATTTCATACTCGAAAAATCAATTTACACTTTGACATAAAATGTTTACACTTATATAGGCACTGAGATTGGTCAATGGTTCAGAAACTTGTGTCACATGGGTTGAGCCAGACTTTCCATTACACGTAGAGTTCTATTTCTTCAATGTCACAAACCACGAAACTGTGTTTTTAAATAGAACTAAACCAATTCTCCAACAACTTGGACCCTATATATTTGAGTAAGAAGAAGTTGTGCCTAATATTTACTTGTTAAACGCTTTTTTTTCTTCTAATATCGTAGAGAATATCGTAAAAAAGTGAACATTCGGTACAATGGTGACGATACTATCAGTTACAACGAGAAAAAACGGTTTATTTATTTACCCAGCAAATCTAATGGTTCTTTAAGTGATAAGGTGACCACTTTAAATCTTCCATACGTGGTAAATTTATTTTACATGAGTAAATACACGTTTTGAATAAAATCTCTGATGGTGCAAAGTTTTGTGTTTCAGAGTATGGCTATGTTAAAAGACAGGAAACTGAATTTAATAGAGAAGATTGCATTGCCAGTGATTATAAGAAACTTTAATGCATCCCTATTCATCACGAAAACAGTTGGTGAACTTTTGTTTCAAGGATATCAGGATCATATGATAACCTATTTAAACAAAATCACAGGAAAGGAATTTTTACCGAATGGAATGTTTGGATATTACTATGGGGTGAAGATACTATACAAGTACATACATTCGAAAAGTCATTTAGTTTCAAACTGCTTGAATAGGGAATTGACTTTTCGAATGCAAATACAAGAATTTCTTTCTATTCTTGAATTTACCCTCATTTGCCTTTCAATTGTTTACAAAAACTTCTGTAAACAAAATTCCAAGCAACAGAAACGAAATAAAACTGAAAATAATGTCATGTTTGTATTTGACAGTAAGCTCAAATGGTGGAATTCAGAATATTGTAATATGATTAATGGAACAGGTAACAGTAATGTCTCTTTTAGTTAATAATATCACTACTAATAATATCCCATTCAGATGGCAGTAAATTTAAGTCATACCTCAGCAAGCATGACACCATTTATTATTTTGACGCCGAATTATGCAGGTAAACCTGATTACAGAATTTGAAGCTATGAATTGTCGCTCAATGAATAGTCTGGATACCACCGTACATGCACCAAGTACTATTTGTTCTGCGATTCTGATCGGAGCCACTCCAGTGGGACCAGGTCTCACCTGATTGCCCTCGGGGCCTTTTGGCCACATGGTCGGCGTTCAATCATGGATCGGGTCACTGTAGCTGTAAGGTGGTCCAAACACTGGGAAACACTTCTGGGACGCTCCCCTAAACACAAACCATAATACCAAACATGAAATGCGTTCTAGTCGATTATTTCCCATTAGTGAGTGTGTTTAGCATCCTCTGGCGTTCCTGCGCCAGATGGATGTCCGAATCCCATTCACACGCTTTCACCCATTGGTGCATAACTCTTTATTATATCTTCATTGCTAACTTAATAAATTCTTTCATAGCTCCGTACATTTAAGATATGAAAAAGATGAGACTATACATGGAATCCCAACATACAGATTTAATTTAGCCTGGTCAATGCTGGAATCTGCTGATCTTGAACCAAATAATAAATGTTTTTGTTCAAAAGCCGTCGGCTGTTTAAAAAGAGGTGCCTTCTTTGCTGGAGCTTGTCTAAATGGTACAACGTCCAGTAACCAATCATGATAACTTGTTTATAACCATTAGTAATTCCATCACAGATTCCCCAATTGTCTGGACCCCTCCACACTTTTACGATGCTGATGAAAGCTATTATGAAGCTGTAATTGGACTCAACAAAAATAAAGAACTCCACAACAACTTTGTAGATGTGGAACCAGTAAGCTATCCACCAAATCACTATGGGTATTCAAGAAATGCTAAATTTGCAATGAACAACTAGTACAAAATAAGCGCATGTGCCTAAGACTGCACGATAGATGTGACACCTAGCATGGTTGTGCCCATGAAGGGTATTAGGCCATGCAAACTTTTTTGAACACCCAACCTTGCATTTGCCTCCAAGAACTAGAAAAACTATTTTACAAAAACAGTTTACATGATTAGGTCATTGTAACAAATAGATCATCCCAAAACAGCAAAGCCGTAAACACCGGCCAAGTAAGTTTGTCTTGTATTGGGGATTTGGGCACTGTTGTTGTTTGTGGTGTTGATTTGTGGGTTGGCATTGTTGGTGGTGTGGGGGCTTCTTGGAGGTTTAGGTTTGGGTAGTGTTATTTTTCGTGATGGTATTTGTTGTTGGTGTTGGTGTGACATTGGAATCAGGATATGGTGGGTTGGGGTTGCGTCATGTGTTTTTTGTTTGTTTTAGTAAATACCCTCATTTTTCCCTTTCAGACCACAGGCTTTATTGTAAGAGCTAGAAGAAGATCACAAGTAAATTTAGTTATTCGACCATTGTCTGATTTCAAGTAACTACTATAAGTTTGCCTCCAATTCTAAAAAGAGCTTTTTTGCCGGTAACCAAATGTTAAATTACCAAACATCAAAATCATTTTGAAAAGCCAAATTTCTGCGAGAAAATTGGGGCTTGTTATCCAGCACTGCCAAATAATTCAAATTGTTTGGCACCCTAGTTGGACTCACGATATTAGGGCATGTCCTCCAAAGAGGAGTAATATCACATTCATATGTACTTACTTGTTAGTCTATGTTCAGTAATTTAATATTTAGTTCCCAAAGAAAATCCAAGTTTCTAAAATAATAAATATTGCATTTAATCATTTTCTTATTCAGAGATTTTCAAAATGTACCTGAAATGTTGTTTCCAATATATTGGTTCGATGAAGTAAGTTGTCTATAGTATAATAATTACTAACAATATGAATAATAATTAATCAATCGATTAATTGCTTTCAGCATGTCGTTTGGCCTCGTGATTTCGCAGACTATTATTCCAACCGGGTCTTTAAACCACAAAAAATAGTTGGTGCATTGAGCGGCACATTCATAGCTGTGGGTGCAAATGCATTAATTTTATCCATATTCATCATAGCTGTAAAACTGAGGCAAAAAAAAGAAAGTAGAAATAATTATCCACATTTTAAGAAAAAAATTGCTTCGTCGGAAAATCGACCACTATTTCCATTGTCTGACAATTTACTCGAAATGAACACAAAAACCACTTCCAAAGAAAAAGTTGTTAAAGAAATGTGAAAATTACTCAACAATTTTACAATTCTTATGTAATGAAATAAAATATGAATAAATACACAATGATAAAATTGGCGGGAACGCCAATGAACACAAACTCACGATCTTCTTTGTCTCTTCAACGGACTCCGCAGCGGCTCGACGGTGGTTCTGGAATGAGCGGGAAAAACGTCAGTCGTGGAAATTCTCACTTTAGGTCGATGCCTAAAGTGGGCAAGAACTAATCTCTTTTGGTACATCACTTATTAGTTATCAATTCTTATTACTGGCACTGGACATGTACAGTGCGTCCAAACAGTTTATGATATTATTTTTTTCTGAAATTGTAATAAATTAATTAATTGCTGTGTTTTAGGGATTTTGTTTTGAAATGAACTCGTTCATACCATTTTAAGCTTTCTTTAACAAAAAAACAAGCTTCTGGGATAAGCACTTTGCCTACAATCCCTATTTTTCGTTGTTCGTGTTGTCCAATAAGTTTACAATTAATAAAATCTTGTCCAATTCAATACAATGCAGTTGTAAAACATCAAAAGATAGCATTTGGTGGAGACATGATCAAAACTCACTCAATCATGATTTCACAGATTTTGGAAAAGTTTGAAAATTATTGGGAATATTTTAAATGTAAGATTATGGCTTTATGAATGAATGCGCCTAATTTATTTTGTTTTAGTTCATCCGGTTTAAAGGGTTTACCGGTTTCGTAGATATGGTGAGCGGGTTCGAGGATAGAGCCGCGCATGCGCAATGCCTCTTACACGACTAGAGTAAAGACATAAAGATTGTTCTGGGGAGTTCTCTCTTTAGTTGTTTTGTGTGAAAATGCATGTTTTGGGTCTAAAAATACACATTTTGGTCTAAAAATGCGGACCTTTCTATGAAAAGAACAATAATTTCTGGAAATCTAGCTGATTTTGACACACATCTCGTTCAAATTTCAGAAAATTTCAGAAAATTTCAGAAAATTTCTTTAAAAATACAGAAAATTTCTTCAAAACACAGAAAATCTCTTTTAAAACTTTAAATTGCGGGTCGGGTGCGGATTGGCATGGACCCGACCCGACCCGACCCGAACGCAAGCTTAGTAACAACCACGAGTCACCTGGTTAAAATGTCATGTCTAGTTTGATTTTCACTTAGCACAAGGATTGAACAAAACGACGAAAGTGATGCTGACGGAGCAGTTTGCAGGTTTAACGTCGTCTAAGTTGCACAACGTGTAAGTACTCTTTATTTTCGTATTTTATTCTATGTATTGAAAGCAACTAACATTGCAATTGATTATGCAATTGCCAATTACAATTAAAAAATTTAAGATCAATATAATTGCCCTAATGAGGTAAATTTGATTAGAATATTAGACTGCATTTATTTTTTTATTCGTCACATGAGACTTCTTTGTTACACATAACAGATGACCTGCCATATCATTTATTAATGGACCAGGTTCAAAATCAATCAATTGGACATTACATATTTTAACAAGCAAATTCATACGAGACACACACTCCAGTAATAGATTGAGGTTTTTTGTCGTTGCTTCTAAATTGACATTGTCCCAATAGGAGTGGCTAAGTCCTACGAGCAATTCATCTGTATCTGGGAATTTATGATCAGACCCAGACTCAAGGAAACTAATTGTGTTTAATTGTGATTTTCCTTTTTCTGCCCACACATTATTCATGCTTTTGAATAAATTCGACATATCCAATGAACTCTGATTTGAAAGAATCAGATTGGTAATTGGCAGTGATCTGATCCAATTTGCAATCTTGTCCTCATCTATACTTTCAAAACAGTAAACTTGTAATGTTTGTAGGTTTTTAAATGGATTTAGGGATACAAAATTAGGATTGAACACTACAAACGTTTTCACAGTGGTAAACCCAGTCCACGAGGGATATTTCTCTATCAAATTATTAATTGAAGCCAAAGGTTGAAGATTAAACCTAGAAGGCTCTGTCTCAGCAATTGTTTCAAGGCTTTCTACGTCCAATATTTCCAAATAGTGACAACAGTTCCGGAACACTAAAGGTCTCCCACAAGTTAAAGTACATCGTAAAAGACCCAGTTTAGAATACTTCTTAGTTCCACCACCAGTAAGATCATACAAATCAATGGTAAAATCAACCAATTCCAGGTATTTCAAACATTCGGATTTAGCAGCCGCGATTGAAAAGTCTCTCATACTTTTTGGACGAAAGAAGGATAGGAAAAATGTTTTTTTCTGCATCAACTTAAGATATTCCACTTGATTATTTTCTAGAAGTTTTATAACAACTTGCTTCTCAAATTCAGTTGATATTGTAAGTCTTAATAGACGATATTTGATTTTGCGGAATATTTTGTGTTCCTCTATTAATTTTAAAAATTTTAAACTGTCGTTTGATGTATTGAATTGCAGATTACACGACTCACAGTTTGATGATGCGGCAAAGTGTAAACATTCTTTCAATGGTCCTTGAAACGGAATTGGGTGCGAAAACATTTCTCTAGGGTTACATGATACAGTGTAAGCTCGAAATTTTGTATCTGAGTTTAAATCGAATCGAATCGTCAGAGGCGTGCTAATTTCATTTGCAAACATTTCTAATTTTGTTTCTTTGTCGGTTTGCATTAATTCAATTTTCTCATGATTAATGCCATATTTAAACACTTCTCTACATATCTTTTCATTGCTTTGAAGGTTTGCGTGTATAGAACGAGAAATTAAATTTTTTAGACAGCAAGACTTATGAATATTGCTTGGCAAACATTCCGATACGAGTTCAATAAGCAACGGGACATATCCAGTCAGGATTGCGTGATATGGTTTGATGAAAGACAGCAAGAGATCCAATTCACAGTCCATTAGACTGGCAACAAACGGCATCATCAGCGATGTTCCACGAGTTTCGATGAAGTGGTGCACTATCAACTTCAGATTGCTTTCTAGCAAAGCAAAATTCTTCATTTTCAGATCCGTCCAAACAGCAAATGCTGCGGCGAACTCTAAAATCGACAGATGGAATGCCTCGTAATGATTTTTTGCATTGCCATATATCATCTCTTCGTGATGTATTAAAAAGCCAAATTCGTACACGTCGTGTGCTGAATCGTTACTGTCAAATGTCAAGTTATTTTCAATTATTTTCTGCACCGCTAAACTTCCAAAGCGTTTCATTTGTTCTTGAATACTGTTCAATGAAGAATTCAAGCAAAATAAGTCAAAGTCATTATCGATTTTGCGTCCACGGTTGGTAAAACTTTGCTTCAAGATGAGATTGAACAATTGTTTGAATAGAGCAGTGTTGGTTGTGAAATCGTGAATGGTTTCACCGTCTCGAATTATTATTGACAGGAGCATCAGAAGTAGCGGCGAATCGAATAATGCCCATTGTGGTGCTATATTTTCAAGTATGGGTTCAAGAGTGGCTTCTGGTACAAATTTACATAAAAATGATAACTTTTCATCCGTACTGGTAATCCCCATTGTATAAATTCGCTTGTCAGAAAGATTATCTAGCATGTCGTAAGATCCAAACAATTCTGAACGGTCATTGCTACTTAATCTGAATAGACCCGTTCGGCAGAATACAACAACCGTTACTTCGCCGTACTCACTGCCGACCAAAATGTTCATGATTTTTCGCTGTTCTTCTGGCGTTAACTCATCTAGGCCGTCGAGTAGAAAAAGTGTTTTACTTCTGTGGTTGTTTATAATTTGCATGACCCCACGTGTGTCGCACCGGTTGCCTATTTCTTCAATAGCAGCTTCGAAGCCCCGCTGTCGTAGGTCTCGCAAAGGCACCAAAAAAGCGAATTTGAAGTTGATGTATTTTTCATCTGATGCCCAGTCGTGAGCGAGTTTGATCGCCAGCGTTGTTTTGCCGAAGCCCGGCTGTCCTTCAATGAGTATTCGAAGCGGTGGTTTGTTTCTCACCCAACTGAACACTTCTTCGATTTTGATCTTTTTCTTTGATTCATTTAGTTCCAGTTGGATGAAATGTTCATCAATTGACAACTCTCCTGTCTTCATCCAAGCAACCTTGGTTAAAGCTAAATGGCCATTGAATCTTTTCAGTTTTGTTTGAAAAACGTCGCACCATTTGTTGCCGTCACCATCAATTGCTTTGCAGCAGGACGTTGGTTTGTTAGCACGAGCTATGCAATAATTAATTTAGTTGTAGATTTTAGTTTTAAATAAGGCATCTAAAATGGCTACACTCACCTTTGGCATCTGTAGGTTCAATGACCTTTGTAACATGAATTGTTACCGGTGCAATAACAGATCTCGCACTTTCGATAATTAGCGTCGCATTTCCACTGCCATCATGCTGGTCTTGGGTGCTGTTTGAAACACTAATAGTTATGGGTGCATCAACATTTTTTGCTTTGACGACATTTGGCGTCGCATTTCCACTGTCATCATGCTGGTCTTGGGTTCTATCTGTGACACTAACACTTGAGCTGGTGTCCATTGTTTATGAAGTAATGTCTGTAAATATTCAATGCTTAACTTGCTTAACTAAAGATGGCGTAAAATTCTACAATTTGGAAAAGTTTAAACAAACAATACAAAATTGCAGGGGCAATTTAACTTGCAAAAACAATAATGTTTTTGGCCTAATATTGACATAAATCACTTTAAATGTCTCATTCCGCAACTTAAACAAGATTAGGAACTACTTCCTTTCCTTTGTTACTTACTATTTGCACGAAAGACATCATAACCTTTACATTTTTAGAAAGTTGAGAAGTCAATAAATACCCGCAATTGTTCTCATAAATAGTTGCTAAGAAGAATGGCATAAAATTATCAGATCTAGTGATTGCTGATTGGATGTAAAATTTAAAAAGAAATGGAACATTCTCACCTTTGATTTCATAAATTTGTTTCTATTTTTGATTCCAAATTTCATGTTCACTAACACTCAAATCATTAATTTTCATTTTCATATTTTTCTAGTTTCTGTTCTGTATTGAAATGGATTAAACTTGTATCCTTGCTACTGCTGAATTTCATTAATGTTGTACCTTCAACTTATACGTGAGTCAATGCTGTGGCAAAAAAAACAGGAAGTAAAAGTGGATTTCAAACGCCTCTGGTGACAAAATGGAAAGCCAATTCAAATTACAGGTTCGTTATTGCTCGCTGAGTCGTAAGCTGTTGTGCTTTTGCTTCTAGTGAGGATCGGTGTGTATCACTAACAACATTTGCTTGGAGTTAGTTTTCTATGTTTGTTCTGGTACAGCGCAGTTGCTTTTTAACGTTTATCAGTTAATCTTATCAACTTTTATTGTCAAGTGTTAGAGAACCAAAGATAAGCAAGTGAATTGGATTTTTAAATTCGTTGAACTGAAATGTTTTAATTTTAATTTTAACCCAAAATAATTCACAAAAACATTTTCAATGCTTTTTCTCAATTTTTTCTGAGCACCCGTTGCGGCAGATGACGAAAGCTAATATCTAATGACGATTGCACAAGAGCTGATTAAAATGCCTAAGAACTAGCATACAGATCTTGCAGCACAGCTAACAACATCTAATTATAATTTTCTTCAACATTTAATGGATAAGACAAGCCTCTCTACATTTACTGAATAAATTTCTGTTCACTCTCCTAACGGTAATTATTTGCCTCAAACAATGGTTTTATTCTACTTGGTGCCAAAAGTGTCTCACATATGCCCATACTTTGGCAGTCGTCAGTTGCAGTCGGTCGACAACTCGCCGTCAACGGATGCGGATGCGATTGCGATTCCCACTCCGTGGGTGGAGGGAAGTTCTAGCATCGAACTGCTTCTGCAGGAATTGAATTCGTACGATGATATTCCAAGTGATGTAGGATGGAACAGTTCGGCGTATCCTTCACCCAACGACTTTCAGCCTGAAAAAGACTCGTTTTCTTCGGTTGGAGATGCTTCTTCGGATGTGTCGGTTAGACGCAACAGGTTTTCGAAACCAAGTTGTGAAACAAATACGAGAAACAAGTTGGTTAAACACAAGATTAACAGGAAGAATGAAGTGTCTAAGCTCAAAGTAACTAAGCTGATTTTATTTTGCGATGAAACTTATTACAGGAGCAATAGGGACACGGTGCTGGATGATGAGTATGTTATTCCAGTTATTGTGAAAAAGAGTCAAATACATAGCGGTCATGTAGAAAATGTGGAAGTGTAAATAAGTTATGCTTGTAGAGAGTTTGTGATGTTGATTTTGTAAAATTTTTCACTTGTTAAACGAAGAAATATTGTAAAACTTAAATTGAACAAAATAAAAAATAGGAAAATTTGTATGACAAGTGCTTTGAATACAGAGAATAAAGTTAAAATAATCGATGTATTAAATGTCGATCATCAAACCTTATTTTGCCAAAAATTTTTTTTTTCTCTAATTATCATAACGTAACGGTTTCAATACGTTTCCTGCACCATAGTACGTTTGGTCAACGTGCAACGGTATAGTTCATATAAAAGCCGAACAAATGCAGGAAGAGTCATTCCACATTTGCTATTGACTGAGAGAACACGTGTTGCAAATCAGCATTTCCATTTCCACGCACTTTTTCTCTCGAACAAATTTATACAATGAGTCAAGCCGAAAAAGCCGAAAGTATTTTTGGAACTATTAGTGACGACGAGGATTTCGAAGGATTTACCGATGACGAGGTAACGAAAGCAAAGGAAAAGTACAGAATGATTAAAGCCGAAGATCTTTTTGGAAGTAGTGACGACAAGGAATTTGAAGGTTTTTCTGCTGCCGAGATAACAAAAGCAAAGGAAAAACATGAAAAATTATTATCCGCCGCTCAATCCGAAAGCGAAAATAAAAAATAAACCTAACCTACAATGATGATTTCTTCGATTGTATTCTGACGTGCGCGCAACTTTTGGGCCCGTTCGTAGCGTTACAATAATGTAATTACAAAGCATATTTATCACTCTACTGGTCAAAAGGACACACAATATTGATCAATTAGAATGATTTGGAAAAATCCATTGTATTTGGTTGCAGATATAAAGTTTTGTGTGTTAAAATAATTAATAAATTGGCACGGTAGTTTAATAATTTAAATTTTTTTTATTCATGTAAATTGGTTTCGGCTTAAAAGCAACATTTAAGTCCTTGGTCCATAACTCCAACACAGAGGTTTACAGCACGGTAGTGTTAGCGGCCTCCAAGGTCAAACAAGTTATTCCCGCCACTTGAAAAAAAAATCAGAAAAATATGGCGAAATTAAGCACTTGCAAGAAACAGAAGAATATCCAGTAGCGTAGCAAATAGTGACGGTTCGCCCCGGCCGGCACTTTTTCGGGGACTGCAAAAAAAACTCAGGGACCGCTCCTGGCAGCAAAAGCTCTAGCTACGCCACTGACAATATCGCTATTCAGTGTTCACCACATCAATACTCACATGCGAGGAACAGCAGAAACCACTTCTCCTACTTCTTGGCCAGTAGTTTTTACTACATCATTTAGTTTATCTTTTGCATTATCTACTGCAACTCCTACATCATCTACTGCAACTCCTACATCATCTACTGCACCTTCTACTATTGGGCCAAAGTAATTTTGATTTTCGTCATTTTCTGGTGGTGGAGCAAAACTTTGATTCACAGCAATAGATATGACAAGAACTTGAGCAATAATTTTGAAAAACATTTTCAGTTTGGATGGTTTTGTCAGGAAAAGCTGATGTGACTCTCAGGCAGAATGTTGGGGTTTATATACTGTATGTTTTGTCTGTAAACAACATGTGGTAAATCTGGTGATGTTATATGAAATACGAACACATGACTGTAAAAATACAGATTGAATAGCTTAAAACGACTTCTTTATTCCGGCACCACATGGTCATTATTTTGCCAGATTGTGGCGACGTTTGGAATTATTAGAAAATAAAAGTTGTGATCGATTGTCGTATGATGTAATTTTTGTAAATTATATTTTTTAAACAATTAAAATCAGTAGAAGGGGGACAGCTTCAAAAAATATTTCTTGCAAGCCACTGCTGTAGTGACAGTGGAAAATTCAGTAGTTTCGATTTATCACAGGGAAGCTTGCTGTTTTTTTCATAATGCACATCAGCACTCTCTAAATCCGCCTTTTTTTAATAACATGCAAAACCTCCTGTAATGAAAACCAATCACTTTACTCAAATTATCACTTTTGTAATTTTCAGTGAAAACAATAACACCCACCCTGGCCCAGAGTAATCGTTTTCCGACGAGTCTGGCTACATATTGGTGGATGTAAATCAACATCAAGTTGAAGATGACCTGTCTCCAACAGGAAACCCAATGTCCCAATTCAAAAAATACATCATTCTTTCCATAGGAGAAATTGTGATAGGAATTGTGATGGCTGACATAGTGGAATCACAATATTGTCAGCTACACGGCTGGATTAAGGCTTTGGGGGCCCGAAGCACAGGTTACAAGGGGCCTATTAATTAGAAGTTTTGAAAAGTTTTGAAGAAAAAAAAATTTACTTGCGATGAATTTAAAAAAAAATTGTTTTGGACATTTTTTACAATTTCATTGCCAAGAAAAGAGCTGTGGGAAGGGCCCCTAGACTAGAATATTCAGAAATGACATCTCCATGGTTTCAGGGAAAATAGATATATTTGGAGGCAGACAAATGCATTTTGAACTAATAAAAATTACACTTTGATGCAAAAAATTCATTTATTGACAAAAACATTCATTTTTAGATAAGAAAAGTTTTGTAGCATCACTACACACACACACAGTGATTCAAATAACTTGCACTACTATTTGTTTTCTTTACAGAAATGCAAAGTTTACATTCAGTTTGGCGTTAAATCGAATAAGTGCAATATACATGGAGAGTCAATGACAAATGGTTCAAGGGTTCAGCTTTAACTAATTTTACATGGACTCAGTTTTCCAGAAAAGTGAAAAATTGCATTTTATTTATCTAAAAGCCATGTTTTTTGACGTTATGTGAGACGAGTGAAATTTAAACATTGATTACCCATAATACAATACGGTTATCAGAAACAGCAAAATGGCTGTCAATGCAACTTCAATCAAAAGCAAGAAGTAAGCTTATTAAGATTTATTATAAATTCCAGAAATGCATCATGGGTAATGTTGCACGCTGGTCACATATGAGATCATGTTTTTTAAAAAACTGATGCCATGTAAACACATATGGTTTATTAAAAATTCGAATTTTCACTTATCTGGAAAACTTGGCACATGTAAAAAATAAATGAAATTTAGTCATTTTTGGCAAAAATTTATGGAAATTTAGCCATTTTCGGCAAAAAATAAAGGAATTTTAGCGATTTTCGGCAAACATTTAAGGAATTTTAGCCATTTTCGGCAAGAAATAAAGGAAATGTAGTCATTTTAGACCAAAAATAAAGGAATTTTAGCGATTTTCGGCAAAAATTTAAGGAATTTTAGACATTTTATGCACTATTCAGGTAAATTTTCGACCTAAATCATATTTCAGAATTTTTACCTTTTAAAAAAAAAAAAAAAAAAAAAAACCAAGTTAACACTGAGTAATTAATTTCAGATTGAGCAAAAGACCAAGTGCGCTTATCAATAGCGGGTGGAAATTCCACCCACTATTGAGAAGCGCACTTGGTCTTTTGGTCTTTGGAATATCGATGAAACATGAAAAACATGAAAAAACAGTAAAACAGCTGTTAACAGCTGTTTTTTCGAATTTCAAAAACAGCAAACAGCTGTTTTTTAAAAACTAATCAAATGCGCTTCTCAAAAGGGGGTTGAAATAGCCAGGTGCTATTTCCCTATATAGCCAGTCCGATAATAAAATGCTCCTAAAAAGTTGTCATTATCAGTAAAATGTGAATATATTTTGCACAATTTTGAGTAAGTGAACTAGAAGTGAAGAGTCCGACCTTCGTGGATTGTTTGCAGAGTCGGCTCAAATTTGCTCGTCCGAGTTTTCCACTTTGATCTCCTTTTGATTTTCATTTTATTTGTTTTGGTTTTAAGGGGAGTCTTGGTTCTGGTCTGAGTTTTGAACTGTGAGTCTGTTTTCAACTGAGACGTGATCGACGTTTCCGTTTTAAGCTTAAATTGCGGCTTGGTCTTGATTTGACTTCGAATCTGTGAGACTGTTTACGCCTCCGTTCTAGCTTTCAATGGCGACTATTCGCCTTTTCTCTGACAGGTTTGATTTGAGACTGGTAACATAAAGCGTGTATGAGGCGCTTGGTGCAGGTTCTGGAATTTCCTGTAAGCGTACGATCGCAGTTGCAGACGTTGACCAAACGGAAGATCCAAGTCGTCGGCGTTGACCGAACTGAAGATCCCGGCGCCTGTAACTTCTGTCACGTCCATCGCTCCGTTTCTCTCGGATCGTCCGCAGACGATTCCCTTTTGTCCGTCCGAACGTGTGCAACATTCGAGGTCGTGCAACCTTGCTTGAACTGGGGCTTCTTGGGCAAGGACACGGCTCCTCACTTCCGGTCTCGCCCTGCGAGAGGTCCGAGAACATTTTCCCGTATGCAGCTCCACCCAGTGGCTTGGAGCTGCCCAGGGCAACCTCCTACGCGGTAGTGATCGCTATTCGGCCACAAAATGACATTTTTCTATAGCTCATTGTGCGAGAGCGGATGACCTGTTTGGTGCTTGTGGTGACCTCAAATTTATTTAAGTATAAACTCGAGTGTTCAGTGTTTCTCCCCTTTACACATTTAGCCCTCGAGATGTTGCAAGTGACACACGCCTGCTGTAATATCCACGCCGTGGATGCGGCTATTCTTCGGATTCTGTGCAGAAATGCCTAAAATCCGTTAGAGGTGTACCGACAATGGCATTGTGTGTAGATGTACGGAGCAGATTTCGGGGCTGGGCCAAAGCTATTGCCTCACTTTTGATCCAACATCCTAACCAGAAGCATGTCTGTTCACTGCTATTGTTCTTACGTAGGATTGATCTGTGTTTAAGGAGTTTTCAACTGTCTTGCTTGTCTTTGTGCGATCTCACAAGACTAGCGCTTTGCTGTACTTACTTAAGTGTGAGTCCAGCTCTTCTCTCAGTAACTAAAGGCTATTAAGACCCGGTCGAATACTCGATCGTACTCACTTTGGGCTTCGATCCAAGGTGAGATATTTCAACTGACGATTGACCACCGTCGAGGCGGAGTCCGAAGTCCGGAGTCCTGTCAAACGACCAAGAAGATCGTGAGTGTTCGAATTGGTGCTCCAGCCAATTCTTGTGTATAAATATTTCCATTTCCATGTATTATTTTCGTGTTTTAATAAATGCTAATGCGTATTTGTATACCGAATAAACTGTTGTATTTATTTGATAATCCCCTAGACATTTTACCAGCCACGAATATAAGACTCTTGTGGCATTTCAACGGTGATTAATATTAGCAAAACTGCACTATGTAATAAAACCTTAACAAATCACCAAGATAATATATTTGCAAGTATTTTATTATTGAATTTACATGGAAAAAAAGTATCACAGCGCTTTTTCCCATCGATAAATAAATGTACTAAGTGTTTTTATTTTATTCACTATTAAATCGCATATTAAAATAATATTTGTCAATTATTAAAAAAAAAAAATACAACATTGAACCGAAATCTTGTTGTATATCTCAATCACAATTATTTCTCTCCAAACTTTATAGCTAAAATTAATCAAAAACGATGCATTGATCCCGCTAAGCCGTAACTATAATGAGGATCCTGGTGATCCCTCACACCGTTGAGCGGATAACCCGGAAGCAACGGTGAGCTCATGTAAGGATAACCACCAAATTGTGGAAAATGCTCGTTGGGCCGTCGGTAGGGAAAGTTTTGGTGATAGTAATTAATCTGTTGAGGTGGCGCTTGTTGGTTGTTTATGGCAGGCGGAGTCCACAGCGGCGGTGACTGCAATGCCGAGCTCAAATGTGGATGGGAAACCTCGTGGTTTGCGGACTGATTTTGTTGTGTAGTTTCCTTTGCTTTTGGGGGACTTCCGGGTGGTTGTGCGATTGGTTTCTTGTTGAGTTTTTTGGCTTTCGCGCGCCGGTTTTTAAACCACACCTGAATTCGAATAAAAAGAAAAATTATTACTCAATTTTTATGTTTTGGTATTTTATGTTTACCTGTACTCTAGACTCGTCGAGGTTAATTTTGCGGGCGATTTCTTCGCGCCTAAATATGTCTGGGTATCTGGTGATGCTGAAAGACTCTTCTAGCACGGCTACCTGCTTGTGCGTGAATCTGGTTCGTAGTCGGCGATGTTTATGCGAATTTCCATGTGCAATTACTAAAATAATTAAATGAAAATTTAAAAAATTATTATTATTTTTAAATTAAATCGTTTTAAATTGAATTGATGTCATTTTAAGCCGTTTTAAACTAGAAACGTAGTTCAAGGTCAAGGGAAATTGGGTTAATCTCTGAATGGTGGTCAAGGCAAAGTTTAAAAACAAGACATAACAAAGCAACTTTAATTTTTTAACCACGTCGGTTTTACCTGACATGTTCGGCGGATTGGATAGCTGAGTTTTAGTTTCACTAATGTCTTCAGTGTGACAATTATCAAATTGTATTTGCGCATCGGAGCCGCCAAATCGCACTTGCTGCAAACTGTGAGCAGCAGGAGAAAGATGGATTCCATTTTGGGCCTTTGGAAACGATAAATTAAAGCAAATTCGAGTAATTAGCGTAACGCACCATGAGATTGTAAGCGTTTTTCCAAGATAAATCCGGTAGTGTATTTTGATTATCATAGGGGTAATTTTCCATCTTGATTATGTCAATTGATTAAGATATTTCAGGATTTAACTGATGATTTAATCTGCTTGACTTAAACTACTTGTGTTTGGTTCGATTTTGTCAGTGACCAATCGACGAGCAGTCACGTTTGCATCGCGATTTGACGAGAGACGGATATGGATGTGCATTGTGCAAGTCATTTATTTGGAAATTGACCTTTGACTCATGGGTGGAGAATTTTGAGAAGACCCCTGCTGGGGATTATAAAACTTGTGACACCAGTGTGGACTAGTTTCGAATTCGACCAATTTAGAGCAATCGCACCTTAATGTACACATTTCAGCAAAGACGACAATTTAAAAATGCAATTTCATGTGCCCAAATGCAATTTTTAGACAATTTACTAGACAAAAAAAAGCGAAAATGCAAAACGCAAAAAATGCACAAAAATGGAATTTTTAGACAATAAAAGCGATAACGTATTTGCTAAACTGCGAGTTCTAAATTGTAGTTCCATCGACGAATTTCCAGAATTGCATTAACCGCGTTGCAGAGAAGCGTAAGGGGTTGCTTCTCGAAATGTGATGATTGTATTTACGCACTCAAAATTGGCTTTTTTGTCAAGTAAATTGTCGAAAAATTATCGTCTTTTGTCCGATTGGTCTCCCGGGAACTATAAGTCCCAGCAGGGGTCGTCGCAAATCTTTGGCTAGTCCACTTCACCGATCATTCGCAAATCCATCCGCCTCTCGTGAAATCGCGATACAAACGTGACTGGTCTAGATCGGTCACTAAACACAACAGGTTTAACAGATTAGATAATCACAAGCGCTGAATTAAATCCTGAAATATCTTAATCAATTGGCGTAATCAAGATGGAAAATTACGCAAATGATAATCAAAGCACTCAAACTGATTTATCTTGGAAAAACGTTTTCGGTCTCTTGGTAAGTTTTGCTAATTAATGAATTGCTTGAATTCGTTTTAATTTGTCGTTTTCAAAGCTCCAAAATGGAACCCTTCCTTCTCTTTCTGGCCTCGCTGTGCCGAATTTTGGATTTGTCGAGTCCGATGCGAAAATCCAATGTAGCGGACACGGTACGGAGCGAAATGAAGACACCGGAAGTCAAATCCGGCCACCCAATCCACCGAACACGTCAGGTAAACCAGATTTGATTAAAAAATTAAAGTTGCTTTGTTATGTTTTGTTTTGGTTTGTTGGGTTTTTAAACTCCGCCTTGACCACCCTTCGAAGATTAAACCAATTTCCATTGACCTTGATCTTTGTTGTTTAATTATTTTAGCAATTTCACGTGGAAATTTGCGTAAACAGCGCCGTGAACGTACCACATTCACTGAAAAGCAGGTGACCATTTTAGAAGAGTCTTTCAGCATCGCCAGGTATCCAGACGTATTTGTGCGCCAACAGCTCGCCCGCAATATTGGCCTCAACGAATCTACAGTGCAGGTAATAAATAAAAAAAAAAATCCAAATAATAAAACATAATAATTACGTAATAATTTTATTCAAATTCAGGTGTGGTTTAAAAACCGGCGTGCAAAAGCGAAAAGATTAGCAAAACAGCAAAAGTCAGAAACACCCGCAACACCAACCACTAGCAGTGCCACACAACAGAATTGTACGGTCACGCAGTCAGCAAACTACAATGTCTTTTATTTTCCGCAGCCGTGGACTATGCCGTCAATGAACAACCAGCAAGCGCCACTTTATCAGATTAATGATTATCCACTAGATTTTTCAAACCCACGGTCCAACGTTGCGTATCATGCTCAACCTGAGCATGCGCCGCAGTTTGGTGGGAATCCTTACATGAGCTCTCCGTCGGTTCCAGAACAAGTATATCCGACGACCGGTGAAATGGCCGCGGTAGACAATCAAGATTGTAAGAATTTCGACAGTACGGGAACACTGCACCATCTTTGATTGATTTTATCTGTAAAGTTTGGTAAAAAAAAATAATTTTTTTAAATTCATTTTTCATGTGTGATTTTTAAAATTTTTTAAAAATTTCAATTCAAAGTCTGTACCGGTAAATATTCATTGAAATATGCGATTGTTTGTTGTTGTATCGTTGTATTTTCTTAATTTAATTAAAATAAAATTGAATTTTATTTTGTCCTGTCAAAATCCTCTTGTAACAGCACACGGTCGCTGATACTCCCATTTAGCGTCTGGTTTTTCTTGTAATGCGCAGTGTGTCAAAGTCCTCAGAAGTTGCGTCAGGCTTGTATATGTTTTCCGATTGGGCAGGATTTACGAGCAAATTCAAATCAGACACGTAATCTACCAGTTTTTCGGGGTCTTCGTAGGTTTCTATTGATGCTAAGCTGACTTCATCCCAATAGGTGCGGTTGAGTCCAGTGAGTAATTCAAAAACTGCTGAGGATTCATTAGAAGTCCCTTTCTCCTTTAACGTTATTTTTTTTAATCGTGATTTCTGTTTGTTGGCCCGCAAATTATTCATGCATTTGAATAGATTTATGATATCCGATGAAATACCATTAGAAATTATCAGATGTTTAATAGGGAGGGTTCTGATCCACTCGGCTAACTTCTCCATGTTTGCACTTTCGTAAATATAAATTTCCAATGTTCGTAGCTTTCTAAATGGATTTCGAAACATTTTATTATCTTGAAGCACACGTAATGTTTTCACAGTCTTAAAACCAGTCCACGCGGGATATTTCTCTATCAAATCATTAATATCAGAGTTCAAACAACTAGGCAACACAGTAGGTGCCATCTGATTTATTGCTTCAATATTTTGTAAATTGTCAAATTCCAAGCTGTAGCAACAGTTTTTTGATGCTAATGATTTCCTGTAAGTCAAAGTACATCTGTTGAAATTCAGGTAAGAGTATTTCTTCGTTCCGCCATTAGTAAGATCATACAAATCGATGGTAAAACCATGCAACTTTAAGCTTGTCAAGTAGCTTGATTGAACAGCAGCAGTTGAAAAGTCATTCATATCTAATGCACCTGTTTGTGTCTGCTCTGCTCTGAGTAGCCCTAGTTCCTCCACTTGATTATTTCTTATAAGTTCTGTCACAACATTTTTCTCAAATTCAGTTGATATTGTAACTTCTAACATCCGATATTTGATTTTTCTGAATACTTCTTGTTCTGTTACTAATTGTATAAATATTTTACTTTCGGAATAAGTATCAAATATTAATTTACAAGATTCACAGTTTGATGATGCAGCAAAGTTTAAACAGTTATCCAATGGTCCTTCAAATGGAATTGGATACGAAACCATTTCTGTTACATTACAGGGGTTAGTTGAGTACACACCGAAATGTATGTTCGGATCTAATTCGAACAAAATTAATAAATGGGCCCTCAATTCATTTGTTAATGTTTCTAATCTAGTACTTGCTTTGCTGATGCTAATTAGTTTAATTTTACCACATTTGATACCATATTTTATTACTTCAAACATTTCCTGAAACATGAGTAAACTGATGTAAGAAGGGATAAAATTACTCAGGTGTTTACTCTTAGAAAAATTGATCGGCGAACACTGTAAGAGGAGATAATATGGTAGAGTTGGAAATAAAATAAACCATGCACTGTATGAATCAATGTGACACAACAGATTATCCAATTCGTCTCCTAATAGACTGGCAAGATATGGTATTACCGTTGACACTCCTCCAGTTTTGATGAAATGCTTCGTCATCAATTTCAAATTGTTTTGTACAAATTCATATTCATTTAATTTCAGGTCTATCCAAAATGAAAATGCAGCGGCGAATTCCAATATGGACAGATGTATTACGTCATAATAATTTGTTGATGTAGTGAATATCGTCTGTTCATCGTGATTCATCAGAAAGCCGATTTCATAAACTTCTTTTGTTAAACCGTCTCTTTCAAATATGAAGTCATTTTGAACTATTTTTTTCAGTGCTAACCTTCCAAACTCCTTCATCGTTTTCTGAATTTCACTGGGTGATGAATCAAGATGAAATAGATCAAAGTTACTGTCAATTTTCAGTTTACGTTTTGTATAACTTTGTTTCAAGTTGAAATTAAATAATTTTTTGTAAACATCCGTCGAGGTGAAGGAATCAGCAGCAGTTGAACGATCTTGCATCATTATTGCCAGCATCATTAGAAGTAAGGGCGAATTAAGTAATGCCCAATCTAGTATTGAACGTTCATTTCCAGTGTCAATAGCTGTTTGTAAGTCTATTTCATTTGCTGTAGGATTTCCTACTGGTTGAAATTTTTTCAAAAATTGTTGTTTATCCAAATTGCGAGAAATGCCTAAAGTGCATATTCGTCTGTCACAATAGTTGTCATCCATTTCAATTGATCCGAACAATGCTGAACGTTCATCGTCACTTAATCTGAATAGACCCGTCCGACAGAATGCAATCACCGTCACATCGCAAAAATCTTGGCGATACAAAATTCTCATGATTTCTCGTCGTTCTTTTGGCATTAACTCATCTAAGCCGTCAAGTACAAAAAGAGTTTCGCTTCTGTGACGGTTTATAATCTTCCAGATATTGTCGGAAGCACACCGCTTTCCAATTTCTTCGACTGCAGCTTTGAAACTTCGTTGCTCTAGGTCTTGTCAGGGCCGGATTTACGTATAAGCAAAATAAGCAGCTGCTTAGGGGCCCCCGATGATTGGGGGGCCCCGGAAAAAGATCCGACTGTCTCTGGAAAAATTAGTTGACTTATTGTTAACTTTGGAAGTCATTTTTTCTTTCTGGCATATGTATTTATATTTACTACATATAAAGAAATAATAGTAAGTGTATTTTTAGATTTTTTAATACTAACATTTGTTTGGCGGGGCCCCCCAAAAAAATCCGGCCCTGGCGAGAATGTTTCCTCCATACTCATCCGAAAATTGCCAAAGCGCATGTATTTAACGTCGTAATTCACTTTAAATGATTTTATTTCAAAAATTTAAATAATTTTGTCAGGTTTTTGGTGTTCCGGATGACAGATTGGGCGAAGAGGTTTGCGTGTACATTCGTTTAAATTCCGGGGCTGCAATGACCGAAAAGGAAGTTAGAGTGTTAGTTCTGTAATCAACAGGTATGAGAGTTACATAAATATAATTTCTTTTCGATTTAATTTAGTGAATAAAAATCGATTTTTTACAGCTCGTTCATTTCAAAATACCTCGGTACATCAAATTTGTCGAGCGATTCTTAGCGAGTGGTACAGCAAAGGTACAAAAAAAATATGTTACGTGAGGTAGCAATTAAAGAATTTAAATTGACAAAACCACTCGTCTTCGTAACAAAATTATTTGATTTTCCTCTTCCGGGTAACAAAACGACAACTAAAACTAAACTTCCTCCACGCGAAACAAATAAATTACGCAAAAACTGTCATTTGTACCAAAATAAACTTTATTTCATCTATTTTGTATTTTATTTGAATAGCCAAAAGAAGAAAATGTGTAGTTTTGTGATCTAGAAATTGCAGGAACTATCAACTGTCCAAATTTCATGACTCTAGAGCTCAGCGTTCAAAAGTTTTTGCTGCTTCAGACAGACATACAAACAAACAAGCAAGCAGAATTGTGTATAGCAAACACTTGCAACACGCAACACACAATCTTACCTCCAACTGAATATAAAATTCTAAAACCAACCTAGTAATAAAAACAATAACAATCTGAACTCCATTGCAGCTGCTCATTCTACAATCAGATCCGCAAAGATATCCGAGATATCCGATTGGTTGTTGGACAATTTGTTAGATATCAGATTGTTATTTGTTGTAACATGATTGTGTTAACTCACCATCTGTTGCGCTACATGCAACATATTTGTTTTGATGTACGGTATATTTTCAATTTATCGTAAAAGAGGGCACCAAGTGTCACAAGATATCATTATGTATTTGTTTGGTCTGATTGTTATTTTTTGTTATTCCGTTTTCTTTTCTTTTATTCTATTATATTTTATTTGGCTTTGTTTTGTTTATTTTTACCAGCAAAAATTACATTGGATTATGTTGTTGCTGCTATAACCTCCATCGCCACCACCAGGGATTCGTGTCTTCAGTTGGCTCCGCCCATATACAAGATGGCGGTAAAATTCAAGATGGCGGTAAAATTCAAGATGGCGCCAATGTAATATTTTACCGGTAAAAATAAACAAAATAAAGTCAAATGTAATAGAATAAAAGAAAAAATGGTACTTGCAACAATTTCCTGATTGTTTTCGAGTATTTTACAATTCCGCACACAGGTTTAAGAGCGCTTCTAATGGTCAATGTGTTGTGGTTCTGGGTGGCTCAGTTGGTAGAGCGCCCGTCTGGCAAACGGGGGTTACCGGGTTCGAATCCCGTCTCAGGACTATACACGAAAATGTTTTTTCAGGCCATTAAATTGGTCTGATATAATCATTGACCTGTTTGTGGTAGGAAAATTGGGGAAAGACAGTTTTCTCGAGAGTTTACGGTGGATTTCAGCTGAGGGGTATTACGTAAAAAAGCCTTTGGCCTGGGCTCCTCTTGAGATGAAAACGCCATTGGCCGACTGGCTGATTAAGCTGTCCGAGAAGCAATTACATAAATAAACCACTGCCAATCATCACCATCATAGTTGTATTAGGCTCTCTTAGGGGTGTGTTCCAGTTTAAGCCGGGAAACCGATCGCTCTTGGGTTCGTTCACATTTACGGGGAGCCGTGCAGCTTTGGGTGTGTAACGATATCTCTCATCATCATCTCATCTCTCTTCTCATCTCTCTATCATCATTGACGACCAGGTGACGACCTGTTAATTCTTATTCATTTCATCATTATCATTTTATTTTTGGTTTTTAATTTCTTTTTTTTGACAAACTTTTCCAACTTTGCAGTTGTTGTATATTTTCTCTATTTATCTCCAATCATCAACATCATCGGGTGCAGTTCATTTCATGTTAATTTACCCGTAAAATCGAATAGCGATGATTTTGTGTTGTATGCTCACACATGTATTTTTTTCTCTCGGCCGTCGGGGGCGGGAACTTCGTAGCGTCGTAGTAAGCTTCGCAAGATCTTCGGCTATTTTCACCGCTGGTTTGGCAATGCCGAAATAGTAATCGAATCTTTTTCTCATTTCCGCCAGTTTTTCTGGCTCCTTTTCAGCTAAATTGGTCTTTTCGTACGAATCGTCTGCGCAATTCGTTTAAAAACATCAAAACAAATACAATTTATTGTTACCATTTTTCTTTTTCGTTTTACCAGCTAAATTCGGTCGGTGAGATTGTACTTGAGTGGTCCTGTAGCATATT
>JAQIXU010000719.1:0-25904 GCA_034701245.1 Strigamia transsilvanica | reverse complement strand
TTCTTCTTGTACATCCGGGGCCTCGAGAAACGGAAAACTCCGTTGCCCAAGTCATAATTCCTCGGTCTTCCAATGCGGGGTTTCTTTTTCTCCACCGCACCTTCCTTGGTTGGTTTCCTCTTCTCACCGGCGGCTGGTTTTGCCGGTGTCGCCGGTTTGGGTGTTTTTGGTTTCTTCTGCGGGCTCGGTGTAGCCTTTTTCTCCATGTCAGCCATCTGAAATTAAAACACGTTGCGTTTGTGAAATTGTTCGCTATTTGGTGAAATAATGGGTGGTTTTGTGAATTACGAGCGAGGTGAATCGATTTAAGTGATTGATTTGATTCGATGGCTCGGAATTAATGTAAATATAGGACGGATGATAAAAATTAGCGCGGTTATTTACTCACCTCGACCAAAGCGAAAAACCGGAAATAGAATGTCTAGCACGACGGCGATGACGACATTGAGCATGCGCGTGAATAAGTTTTATTTGTTTATTTCAAAATCGTCTATTTTTTTTATTTATCGTTTGACTATTATTAAAGAAAAAAAAATTATTATTTTTTAAATGAATTCTTTTAAAAATAAATAAATATTCAAACATCCTTTTGCATCGTCTGCAACGAGTTTCATCACGCACGCCGCTAGGAAATATCCCACAATGCATCGCGAGTTGTTGTTTGAACTCTGCGCCTAGTCGGACACCCGTGCAAAAACTACCGTAGTTGCATCGGTGCTCGATTTTCCCCATGTGCGAAAAAGTACGTAAATTTCAATTAAAAACAAATCCATACTTAACTTGTTATTTACTTACAGATCCCTTCATTCAAGCTTTTGCAAACACTTCACAGCAGTTCCATCGGATTGAACAGCTTGCTAGCGCCAGACCGGAACCCCCATTGCGATATCGTCCATAAATGCGAAGTGTCAAAAATGGCTACGAATCAACCCGCAACGGATTTATCCGGTGACGAGGACGTTTGCGAGCACAATGATTGCCGAAGAACGGTTTTTGTCCGTTCGGTGCCCCATTCGGTACGAAAAAAAACTTAAAAAAATTTAAAAAAAACTCAAAGAAAAAATTTTTTTCAAAATATTTTATTTTCTATTTTTTAGATTCGCAGAAAAGAATTGAATCAATTTTTCAGTCAATTCGGAGCCCTGAGTAAAGTTTCCATCCATACGAACTGTAAAACGCGTAAATCCAAAGGGTTATTAACGATTTTCGACGTTTTTCGATGTAAAATATTTGACTCGTTTTGATTTTCAGGACTGCGCATGTGCAGTTCGTGAAATTGGAAGATGCGATGGCGGTGCTCAAGTTCCCGGATGGGCAGTTGATTTGTCGTGGAAACGTTTTGAAGCCGATCCCGAACCGTTGTCAGCGAGTGTGGAAGTACGCGAGTGCTAAGCGAATGTCGACTGAGGTTTCGGCGAGTAGCGAGATCGAGACGGAATGCCACATGAACATGTTGCCCTTGGAATTGCTCACGCACATCTTTTCGTTCTTGGAATTCAAAGAGAGAATTCGGATCGAAAAAGGCGAGGAAAAAAAGAAATTTGAGAAAAATGTCGAAATTTCAAAATTCCACCTTAAAAAGAGACTTTTCAAATTGAAATTCAATTATTTCGTTTAATTAATGAAATTTGTAATTTAAAAATCGAAATTTAAGCTTAAATATCAAGTTTCCAGTATAAATTTCACTTTTTTAGCCAAAAAAACACAAATTTTCGGTTTAAATTCAATTTTTTAGTCTAAAATTCAGTGTTTTTGTTTAAAATCCAATGTTTTAGTCTAAAATTCAATGTTTTGGTCTAAAATTCAATGTTCTGGTCTAAAATTCAATATTTTAGTCTAAAATTTAATGTTTTTGTCTAAAATTCAATGTTTTTGTCTAAAACTCACCCCACAAACCAAATTTACAACTTCTAATACAATTTTTTTTATTCAAATAATGAAATTTCTAACCTAAAAGTTGAAATTTCGGCCTAAAAATCGAATTTCAACCGTACAATATTAAATTTCTAGCCTAAAAAGACACATTTTTGTCTAAAATTCACTATTTTTATCTTAAAATCAAAAAATGCAACTATTTAACCTAAAAATCGCACTTTTGTGTTTCTAGTTTGCAAGTTATGGCGTCACCTGGGCTCCACCATTCCCTGGGCGAACGTCTACTCGCTCGCACTCGAAGACCGTCATTTCCCGCACCGACAAAAACGTTCGTCCATCCAAACCAAATCAATTAATATTTTATTTTCTAAAACCAAACTCCACAGTGAACAGTTCGGTTCTGGAGGCCATCCTCAGACGCTGCGGCTCCACCATCAAGAAAATCGATCTCTCGATGAGTATCGGCCACAGTTTATCGCACAAATTCCCGATAGTGATCGGAAATCACTGTCCGAACCTCGAAGAAATCAATCTAAGTCGCAAGGAAATTTCGTGCAAAGCGTTGGGCGTCCTCGCCGAAAGTTGTCCAAAACTAAAAGTAACATTAACGAAATTAATGAAATTGTTTAATTAATTAATTTTTTGTTCTAGATTATCGATATATCGAAATCGAGTGCCGGCGATAAATGGATCTCGAAATTGTTCCGCCATTGCAAGATCGAGCGACTCAATTTGAGTCACGACAACAAAATCAGCGGAAAAGTGAGGAAATCGACAAAAACGATGTGAAAAACGTTGAATTTTGTGAATTGTTAGAATTTTCATCTAATGAAAGACCACATCCGGGTATTGAATGTGAATTACTGCACTAATCTCGTACCGGAAGTGCTGGATCCGATTTCCGAACTTGCATTCATCCGGGAACTTCATTTGAACAACTGCTCGACTTTGTCGTCAAAGTCGGTGGAAAAGTTATTCGATGTAAGAATTTATTTACAAATATCGAAATTCGACGTTAATTCTTCGTTGATTTCTTAGTCTTGCGGTCATTCGCTGCGGATTCTGGACTTGGGCGGTTATTTCCCGAATTGTAAGTCCAATTCCAGTTCAGTTGTGAATTGATGGTTGATCGTTATTACGTTACTCGTATTCACAACTGAACTGGAAATTGTATTCCAACTAGTTCGATGCAATTTAAAACCGAATTTACGCAGTGAATAGATGGATACTCCTAGAAGGATTTAAAAAATGCGCCAATCTCGAAGAACTATTCATAGAGAACAACAATTTCATCGATGACGACATCTGTCAAGTCGTTTCTAAAAACTGCGCGCGATTACAGTAATGGCGGCCACAATGGCGCCCATCGTCACGTTTGAAATCTTTGAACTTATCGATTTTCCTTTGCATTTGCAGCACTTTAAACATAAGTTCGTGTTACATAAGCGACAAAGGCTTAAAATGGTTAAGTACCCTCGATGGTTTACGTAAATTGTACGCCAACTACAACGAAAGGGTAAAAAAAAATGAAAAAATCAACATAAATTAACATAAATTAACTAATAAATGAATTTTCCAGATTACGGACGAGGGATTGGAGGAATTAAGCGCGAAAGGGTCACTGGAAATGCTCGAATTACGCGGCTGTTCGTCGGTCGGCGATGGCGGTAAATTTAAATCGAAAGAAAACGCGAATTTTGAATTAATTTCGATTTTTTTCCGGCCCAGGCTGCAGCGCTTTAGTCGTCAACTGTCGGAACCTCGTTTTGCTCGACGTGAGTTCGTGTTCGCAGGTGACCGACGCCGCGTTCGTCGAATCGGAGTCGGTGAATCGTCCGGCCGACGTGGCGTTGTGCGTGTACGCGGGCGGTTCGTCGGTGACCGAATTCTGGGCCACGCAGACGGTCGAAATCAGCCAGTTGAACAAATGTCCGCGCGAGCACCGGCCGTGGCACATGGATTTCTACTACGAGG
Source organism: Strigamia transsilvanica (assembly GCA_034701245.1). Taxonomy (NCBI): domain Eukaryota; kingdom Metazoa; phylum Arthropoda; class Chilopoda; order Geophilomorpha; family Linotaeniidae; genus Strigamia; species Strigamia transsilvanica. Next base: position 22,055 of record JAQIXU010000719.1, on the reverse strand, counting down.
ACGGTGTGGATTTGGATGACGACATCGACGACGACAACTGGGACGAGGAATTCAACGGATATTACGACTATGATTCGGATTACTTGTACGATGAGAACGACGATGTAGAAGCGTGGGAGCTGGCTTATATGAGCTAAAACGCGTTGGAAATGATTAGATTTCGTGATTGGTTGTAAAAATGAGATGAGTTGAGCTGAAACGGCTTAAAACGGGTGAGAACGAGCTAAAATGATCGATTATTTGCGATTTTGTGTAATAAATGAGCTAAAACGCGTTAAAATCGGAGAAAATAAAATCATAATGGTCAATTTTTCTTGTTTTCATGCAATAAACAATAAAGTTTCGTAATTATTTATCGTATTTGTTGACGTTTATTGAGTTGTTTGTTTAAAAACGAGTTAAATTGAGCTAAAATGCCTTAAAACGGAAGAAAACGAAATAAAAACGATCAATTTCTCTCGTATTTGTTGAAGTTTATTGAGTGGTTTGACTAGAAACATCTAGAATGTTCGCGACCGGTCAGAAGAAAAGAACACACACTTCATTTTTTTTCTTGCCATTTTGTTAAAACAATGAACTGGCAATAGGTGGCCCTCGTAGAATAATATTATCAGAATTTCTCAAAACCATACTGAAACAGGGTTAAATAATGATCTAATTTCAGGAGTGTGATGTGATGATTTCATTCATTATCAAAATTTAGCTGCAATAGTACTAAATACTGACGTCATACCAACGTTTGGAACCACTGCTCACACTCTTTGTTCAACCAAGACTTTGAAAGTGGCGGTTGGTTTCGCGATATCCATTTCGAACGTGATGAATGGCTGGCGGGATTTCGTGGTGTGGATTTCGTTGTGGTTGTGGTTGTAAAATGTCGAATTTGGGTGTAATTACATGTGAGTATTTGTTTATTTTATTTTATTTTTATTTTTATCCTGATTTCAGTGAAACCTTTTACTTGTTCGACATTCGTTTAGGTTTTGGTTTAGATTTAGGTTTAGGTTTAGGATTTTGAACTTTATTCGTTGGCTATTTCATTTGTCAAACATCATGGTAGAAATTAAGAAAATTTTGATATTTGACTGAAGTTTTTATATTTTTGAATGAAATTTTTCATTTTTGAAATTGAATTTTGGTTATATTTGTGGAAATTTCGAAAATTTTTGGGGAAAATATTTAATGCTTAATTTTCGGAAAATTTTGATTTAATATCGGGGATTTTTAGTTTATTTCGATTTTTGTAGAATTTTGCTCTAAAATGTCAAAATTTGGTTAAAAAAATGTAAGTTTTTGTTCTAAAATGTAAGTTTTTGTTCTAAAATGTCAATTTTTGTTCTATTTTGAAGAAATAGTTTTTTTTCTTGTAATAAATTGTATTTTTTCTGCTTTACAGATACGAAGTGCAGTTCCAAGACGGAATTCACGACAAAACTCCCTCCATCGACCATACAAATCCAATGAACGGATCGCCTTCTGTTCGTATCGCCTTCTGTGAATCAGAGATCTAGTAAGTATGTCTACGTTAATATTTTACATTTCAATTTTAATTTTAATTTTAATTTTAAAAATTATGCAAAAGATTACATGCAAAAATGTAGTATAAAATGTATTCTTAAGTACATTGTGAAATTTAATACATTCTTAATCTCATTTATTGGTTGAATTGCAACAAGAAAAGATGATAGTTGATGCAATTTTCTGGTTTTTCGTTTTTGATTTATTTTTGAAGTTTGAGAAACAATTTCTGTGATTATTTCAAATGGGCATAGGATTTTGTTGAAATGAATTTCTCTTTATTCAATGAAAAATTTAGCTCAACTTCTTACACTTGAGGGAATATTTGAAGCGGAAAAAAAATCTAGTTTTTCAAATCTTGTTTCTGGTATCTTGTCTTCCCTTTAATCAGACTAACGATACTCAAGTAGTTTTCAACCATCGGTCTTCATCTGCACCTATGCTCTCTAGGTGTTAGCCTCAAATGGCGCTGTCTAGCAGCCACTCGTTTTACTGCCACTGACCCGAGTGTGCTGAGACGAACTAGGCAAATCCCGATTGCAATTCTATGAGCCCAGACTGGCTGCCTTTGTGCCTATGTTTGGCGACTTAAAGTTGAAAAACAATGAAACAATGTTAGTGATCGATGTAATTAAACGAGTGAAGTTGGCAGTTTGCTAGGTCTGCTGTTGAATTAAATTGAATGGGAGGTGACTATTGCTGCTAATGGAAAAAGTTTGATGCTTTATTTTCGGAAAAATTTGATTTGATGTAGAAGATTTTTAGTTTATTTCGATTTTTGTTGAATTTTGCTCTAAAATGTCAATTTTTTTCTAGTTTGAAGGAATAATTATTTTGTTGTAATAAATTGTATTTTTCTGCTTTACAGATACGAATTTAAAAGTTCAGTTCTAAGACAGTCAAGAATCTATTATCAGCCAGAAAGAAATTGAAACACGCCAGTATGTTCGAGGATGTTTCGCCTTCTGTGAATCAGAGATCTAGTAAGTACATCCAAGTTAATATTTTACATTTTAAATTAATTTTAATTTTAAAAATTGTGAAAAACATTGCATGCATTTTTTTTAATTTGGCATTAAATTCTAAACAAACGCATGTTTTCTTTTTTCTTAACTTTATATTTTATAAATTTATTTGTATGGCCCGCAGAGCCCTTACCATTTACAAAAATTGTAATTGGCATTGAAATTCTTGTTTGTCTCTTCTTTATGCGAGCTCATGATTATTTTTACAAACCAGACGATTGGTTTGTTTTTGTCTTGTTTGATTGTAATTTGCAGTTTGCTGCAATCAAATGTATTTTAGAGACGAAGAAGCGCCTTAGCAACTTCCCACATGGTTCAAAAATACATTTTACAATATAATATAATACATTCGAAAATAGATCATTTTATTCATGCATTAAAGAATGAATTTCATAATACATTTTATCAGTTATTGTACATGCAAAAATGTAGTAGAAAATATATTCTCAGGTATACATTGTGAAATTTCATACATTCTTAAATACATTATAATATATTTAGCGGTTGAATTGCAATAAGAATTGAGAAAACATGCTAATTGATGCAATTTTATGGTTTTTCTTTTTCTTTTTCTGTTGGAATGATTTATGTTTTGAAGTTTGAGAAACAATTTCTATCATTTTGTTGAAATGAATTCCTCTTTATTTAATGAAAAATTAAGACTTTTCTAAGATTTTTCTGTTGTAAAGTTGACAATGAATGGAGGCGATGCAGCGGGTGTAAAGAGAACTAAACTAGTGATTTCATCAAAGATGAACCAATACATTGTGCGATTGGTTGATTGCTCCATCCAATATTTTCTCAGATTTTTCTAAAAATATTAAATATTAAATATTAAAATATTAAATGACCTTCAACTATTTCTAAACACATCATATCCTGTTTCTAACTTAATTTCATAATATAACTTAATAACTGAAAAGTGCTGCGGGATTAGAGTTGTGTTCGAGTCACCTAGTGGTGAAATTTGTATCCTATGTCGATTGTCGAGGTCGTGTTGGAATGTGTGAGGCTCTAGTTCTTTTCTAATGTCATCAGCGGCAGAAGAACTGAAGAACTGGCGATTGATTTCTATCGGGAGTTATTTGTTTGGAAAGGCTAAACGTTCACGTTCGTATTTGCAGTGACCAGTGAAACTGAATCGGAATTTTTGTCAAAGAAAAAGTGTAGGGAAATTTTCAAAGAAATTTACCGATTTTCGTGCAAAGCCCTAACTTGAACTTTTTTACAAATGGCAATCTAGTTAAAAGTGATTTTTATTCTTGACAGGATTGGATTACTAGCAGAACACCAATGAGACCTCTTGTAGGCCACATTTTACATATGAAACCGCGATTCAAGAAACGACAAGTACTGTAAAAGTGTAAATAAATACTTTTTACATTTTAAGATTTTCAAAATGTATACATTATTTTTTCTCCAATTTTTTTATGTGTTTAGCCGCTTTGCAAAGTGTGTTCCCAGACCCGAAATGGGATAGAAAGAACGAGTAAAGACAACTAGAAGAATTCCGATCCATTGACCCGAGGTCGGAACGCACGAGTCGAGATACAAGAAACAGAAAGATAAGTGAAAAAGTGAAACAAACAAAAAAGAAATGGACCGAGTCCAAAATAACTTGCCCGAATCCTGTTCCTCTAATTCCTACTGATTCGAAATGTCCTTTTCTACCTAAAACACAACTTATCCGATGAGTCTTCCTTTCTTTCCACATTAGTTTCTGGTATTCTAGAAAGGGACAAAAAGAAAGAAAGAAAGAAATTTGTATTTAGTTTGTTATTTTTCTTACTTCTAAATACTCGTATGATCTATCAGGTGTTGTTAACTTGAATTTCAACCAAAAGCATAAAAGTAGTTAAGTACTGGTTTTTCCTGAGTCCACAATTTGTGGTATTTTGTTTTGTTTTCCATATTTAAAGAAAATGGGTGACGTGAACAAGATGAATAAGATGAATAGGAGTAACTCCTTGAATAGGTCAGATGAAATGTGATAACAGTTAGTTTTAATATTTAACGCACGAATTTAGCACAAATCTAGGTGTACCACTTCTGTTTGCATTTCTTATAAATTTAAATGTGTGAGACCTCCCCCAAAAAATGAAATGTTACGCATTCTTAAGAGGTGGTTGATAAACTTCTACCATTTTACGACAACATTTAAAATTAAAATAAAATATCCAATACTCACAGATTTAAAATAAAAATAAAAATATTCAATACTTACAAATTTCAAATAAAAAAAATATATATATTCAATACTCACAAATTTAAAATAAAAAATATTCAATACTCACAAATTTATAATAAAAAAATATATATATATTCAATACATTACAATACATTACAGGGCGATACAAGAAGACCACAAAATAGTCCAAGCTGTGTCTCCTAAAAAAAAAATAATTATTTTTTTTGTTTTTTAACTTTCTTAATTTTATTTTTACATACACTAAGATTCTTTGGCTCTGACAGCCACACATCCGGCAGGTCGTTATTCTGATAATGTCGCCTTCAGCATTGTAATCTGTGCGGACGCTTAATTTTCTACTATGACAGCAGTAACACTTGGTAGGCATTTTAAATTTTAATGTTTTTAAATTTTTTTGAATTTTCAAAATTTTTTTTTCGGTGTTACTGTAAATGTTGTATTATGGCATAAACTAGATGAGATATGGGACACAATATTTGTTAGGATGCGGGCATTGCTTTGTTAGAAAAGTGAGACATGCAGTAGATAGAAATAATGTTTGTAAGAGATCTTTTAAACACACATTCAAACAAACAGTCCAATAACAAGAACGATAATTTTATTAATAATAACATAAGCAAGGAAAATTCTACCCTTAAATGTTGGGAAAGCCTCAATTGATTTGAACAGACTCAAAGCACAACATTTCCTGATAAATGGTAATAGCATATACCGTATAGAAAGATTGCTATGAAGAAAAGTTAAGCACGCACACAGCACAAGTGGTAGTGAAAGAGCTTTAACTTGACTACGTTGTTGTAAATGCAGGCCGTAGGGGATAAATAAGCAACTAGGGCTAGGGATGGCCCTAGCAAATAGATTTAGAATGTTTAGACTTGGCTAACACTTTTCTTTCTGAGTGTTTGATTTCTTAGAATGTATCAATCTATACGTCTTTCTAGTAGTGTCTGCTCCTACAAGTCCTATCCGGGTCGGGCATCTTTTTTGCATTTCCTATCAATTTAAATGTGTGCGACCTCCCCCAAAAGATGAAATGTGGCAACACTTCGTTTTCACTTTCAATACTCACAAATTTAAAATACATAAAAAAATATTTAAAATAAAATAAAAATATTCAATACTCACAAATTTAAAATAAATAAAAAATATTCAATACTCACAAAATTAAAATAAAAACAAAATCTTCAATACTCACAAATTTAAAATAAATAAAAAGTATATTCAATACTCACAAATTTAAAATACATAAAAAATATTCATCGCTCACAAATTTAAAATAAACAAAACAAACAATGCACAAACTACCAAAATGACAAAAGCGAATGTTGCTAGTAGATGGTGCTGCCACACATCTATCAAAAACTGTAGCAGCGTTGAATGTGTGTTACATTTTCTGTAGCGAACTATTCTGACAAATCTGGGTTTTCTGACTGACATTTGGGAGAACCATCTCTTCGCAACTGCAATCTTTACCCTGTTCATAATCATTGCCTATTTTGATTAGTACAGTGGTTGTTGTGATTGTAGTAGTTATTGTGGTTAAGGTGTTAAGGTGTAAATTGTATAGGTGTATAAAAGCCAGATTGCCAGTACTGTTTAAGAACTGAAAAAAAAAATAAAATTAAAAATTTGTATTTTACCTTTTTTAATTTTTTACTTTAAAATTCGAGAAGAGTGTCGGTAGCACTTGCGACCACGGAAGTTTTGACATTTCTGTCCTAAATCATTAATTGCCATGTGGCGTGAAAATAAATAAAAAATATTCAATACTCACAAATTTAAAAAAATATATATATATATATATATTCAATACTCACAAATTTAAAATAAAATAAAAAAATATTCAATACTCACAAACTTAAAATAAAATATAAAAATATTTAATACTCACAAATTTAAAATACAATAAAAAAATATTTAATACTCACAAATTTAAAATATAAAAAAAGGCCGAGGCTATTTCCCCATATGCCGAATACCGAATATTCGACCCATCACTACTGCTTACACCAGGTTTAGGCTTTAATTTCGCCGGTGGTTCTTGCTTCGGCCCTGGTTTTCCCCGTGGTCCGTGCTTCGGCCCTGGTTTTTCCGGTGGACCTTGCTTCGGCCCTGGTTTTGCCGGTGGTCCTTGCTTTGGCTTTGGTTTTTCCCGTGGTTCTTGCTTCGGCCCTGGTTTTTTTGTTGGTCCAGTCTTTCTCTCTGGTTTTCCTGGTGGATCTTGCTTCGGCCCTGGTTTTGCCGGTGGACCTTGCTTCGGCCCTGGTTTTGCCGGTGGACCTTGCTTCGGCCCTGGTTTTTTTTCCGGTGGACCTTGCTTCGGCCCTGGTTTCTGGTTTTGCTGGTGGACCTTGCTTCGACCTTGCTCTGCCCCAGCTCTGAGGCGCGTGTCGGCTTTTTGACTTAACCCCTTCACCAACCTGATAAATGTAGTAATACATGTATGATATAAAAATAGATAGTTAAATAATACAAATATCAAATTTATTACTTTAGTATTGTGACTTGATGCGTATTACATATTACATTTTTTACATCGAACTATTCTTGTCGTCTCGGGACAAATTCCACAATTTTTACAATGAAGAGGCATAATTTTACTTTCTTACGGCATTTTTTTTTTAAATTTGTGACCGTTTGCAGTAAACAAATGTAAATCCCAAATGCTAATGAAAAAATTGAGTAGCGTTGCATGACTTGGTGGTGATTACACTTCTTACATCTAACTGTGCGACAGGTTTCATCTTGCTCATTTATCGCTGTGTGCCTGGAAAGATTACGAGAACTGAGTTAAGGCATATTTTTAAATTGATCCAACTGCCACCAGAGTACTCGTGCTGATGACTGGTGGTGGTGGTCATAAATATACATACAATACAAAACGAAACAAAAGAAGCTATACAAATGTCCCGCATTGTTACACATTTAATATTTAACACACGAATTTACCACAAATCTAGGCAATTTATGAATTTCTTGTGTGTAAGCAATATCTATGAGTTTTTTAATGTGTAAACTGTAGTTATGTACCTATTGGGTGAATTGCACAAAGTACGAGTACCCTATCGTAATTCCTAGAAGTAGACGGCTGATTCCCCTACACCTGGTCGCCATAGCCGAATGAAATAAACAAACAAATAAATAAATAAATAAATACAACATCTAGATATATTTAAGATTTTTCAAACAGCCAGCCGATTAAAGTGGTTCTATCGGTACCCACGTGGTCTTTCTCTTGGTTCTTCTTCTGTTGAAGTTTGTGCGTTGGTTGTGGTCACATATTTTGCAGCGGGTGATTCGGCACAGTCGTCCGTTTTCATCCAGGAATGTGTTGTTTGATAAATGTCTGTTGTTGCAGCTATGGCATTTCGATGGCATTTTTTTTAAATATGTGAATGATAAATGACTGATCCCAACGGATGAAATGTGGCAACAATAAGTTTTAACTTTACTACAATAACTTGCAAGGCCCTTAGGCTTAAGTAGTCACTTGCACCTATAACAAGGTGGTCCCAGGGTGCACCTGTCATTGCACTGTTGGTTCTATAGGCAGTTCCTGGTATAGTTGGTAACTTAAATACCGTTTTTAATGCGTCAACATACTAGGCTGGAATAGGCAGTTAAGGTATTTGCTGTGTTTTACGGTTCTACTTTTGCATATTGACACGAAAAGATGAATAGATGTACAGATGTAACTCCTCCTCCTCCTTCTCACATGAAATGTGATAACAAAAAGCTTTACCTTCACACTAAAATGGCCACACAAGATTACAAGTGGGGTTGCGGAGTACGCGACTTACCATTTCTTATTTATTAGTAAGAAATAAATCATAAGTCTTTAATTGACACTTCCAAGTTCAAGATCCATTGAATCCACCCTAGTACACGCATTTTCCGACTTGGGCAAATCCGACACCTGACGACCATCCTGGTGGATTAATCTTAGCTGGGGCTAGTCTAGCGCGGGTGAGGGTGCAGAAAGAGCACGGACACAAGAAGGTGTGGGATATGGTGTTGATTAAAAGGTGGCAGTTCCTGGTATAGTTGGTAAACAAACTCCATAATAGTAATAACAAAACCTGGAACAATAATCAATAATAATAAAGAACTTCCAGAACAATATAATGAAAGTCAAATAAATAGATAGATAGCCTCATGTCAATGAAATTACTAAACAGATAATTGAGAATTTTCTAAGCACATTATTAGCAAACACATTTCTTTAGCGCAACCCCAACAACAACAAAAATAAAATTAAAAATTTGTTTTTTACCTTTTTTAATTTTTTACTTAAGAATTTGAGTTGAATGGTGATTACAATCCCGGCACCTGAAGTGTTTGCAGTGTTGACCCAAATCAGTGACAAGTGTTATGTGTGGAGACATTTTGGCTTCCGCAAAGGCATTTGCGAGGCATAATTTACAACTTAATTTTTATACCCGCATTTTTTTTAAAATTTGTGACGATTTAGAATCGTAGTTGATACAACTGCCACCAGAGTACTCGATGGAGCACTTGTGTTACTGGATTTTACCAAGAGATAAACTTTACGACGACATTTAAAATAAAATAAAAATATTCAATACTCACAAATTTAAAATAAATAAAAAGTACATTCAATACTCACAAATTTAAAATAAATAAAAAGTACATTCAATACTCACAAATTTAAAATAAAATAAAAAAATATTCAATACTCACAAATTTAAAATAAACAAAACAAACAATGCAGCAAACAAAAGAGGTTTCGAAACTTTTTTAAGTTTTTACTTCAGAACGGTAACGTGATGGTTGTTTCATTTTTTACAACGCACTATCCTGCATGATTCTCCCTGCTCGTTAATTGTTTTTTATAAAATTTTATACTTACTGCACTGCCAGATTTTCTTCATATTGGCACCTGTCGCACTTTAGGATAAATCTTACCACACGGCTTCTGCTCTGCAGACAGCGTAGCTGATTATTCTCCATCACTGAAAAAGAAACAAACAGGCTTAATTCACAACGGAATGTCTGTTGCTATCTGGTGATGGCAGGGTGCATCCGTCAGTTGCTCCAATTCTGCTTCAGTTACCATGTACCTATTTTTTGCACTCGTCTCTCTTGTGTTGGATAAATTGAAAACAAAAATAACCGATAGTAAAAAAGCACACTAAGCAAACCAGTTAGAACCTGCACTTGTCACATGGAGTATGTAGGGTGTACCCTTCATATGGTTGAAATTCAATGCATAAGTGATGAAATTTCTTATTAAGTTGTCAAGTGATCTTGACTTCAAAATGAGCAACTCAACATCCGAAAAGAGGTTTAATAATTCAAACATTTGTAATAAATTGCAGCAAATGTAAATTCAATTAAACTCGGAGAGATTCAGAGAGATTCTGCTCAATTGGGTGTTTGGTTTCAAAGCGCATTTATTGCATAGTAATATTACATTCGGCTGATATAGCCAATTTATGAATTTATGAATTTATGAATTTATGAATTTATGAATTTATGAATTTATGAATTTATGAATTTATGAATGGGGGGCTAGGTGACGTGAATAACTCCTCTTCAAGACGAAATGAAATAGTATCTTCCTTCTGTTTGTTTTGTTTGTTGATCATCAGCTTTCATTCTAGAGTGGTGACTTTTTGGTTGACTGGTTGGCTGTTCTCTTTCTAATTGTTCCGATGGTGATTTTTCTCTATCACTTTTCTTTCTCTCGTTGTGGCCACACTTCTTGCAAACCAGAAGAATTTCTGGTTGGCACAACTAATTGATGTATTCCGTGATTCTCATATTCCTGCTTCTGCATTGTCCACAGCGTACTGTACTTCCATTTTCTGGAGGATTGGGAGTGAGCGGGTGATGTGAAACGTACAATAACTGGCATTGTGCGCTCGTATTGTTAAGTGTGCTACGTGCTCCAGCGCACATTGTTGTCGTTCGATTTTTTCGTTGATCCACAATTTTGACAGGGAAGGGGCATTATTTTTTCAACTTAAGGCATATTTGTAATTTGTGGTTTGAGACAGTACGTTTCACATCGTTGATAGCATGAATCACACTTGTTGCAGTGTATTGTGGTTGTTGTTTCCTGTAAGTGACTTGTAGAAGTTGTTTGGTTGACTTTTGTACTCCTACAGTTCCTATCTGGGCACCTATTTTTCATTTCTTTGTAATTTCTTGTAAATGGGTGACGTGAATAACTCCTCTTCCAGACGAAATGAATGAAATAGTATAGACCAATATATTTGTTTTTTGCTAAGATTTCCACCGGTTATAGATTTATAGATTTATCTAAAAGGGTTCATATCTGTATATTCTGTTTTCTCGTTACATGTTCGCAAATCAATCAAATGCAAATAAGATATTTTTATTAGACATAAAGACATAAATAAGTAGCTGGCGCATTACGCCTTTTAAAGAAATTGACATTGATAATCAATTTGACTTATGAAACAATAAAACTCAATGACCTAATAAAATATTCAAATGAAGTAGCACCTTATAAAAGACAAGATGACATAAAAGAAATAAAATTGATTCTCTCGAATCTTACGAGAGAAATGAACGATTGATGGATTGGTTGGTATCAGGTCACCAGTCAAGCGGCTAAGTAGAAAAATGCGCTTAGCACCCAAAGCAATGGTGCTATCTGGTGATGGCAGGGTGCATCCGTCAGTTGCTCCAATTCTGCTTCAGTTACCATGCACGTCTCTCTTGTATTGGATAAATTGAAAACAAAAATAACCGATAGTAAAAAAGCACACTAAGCAAACCAGTTAGAACCTGCACTTGTCACATGGAGTTTGTGCATAAGTGATGAAATTTCTTATTAAGTTGTCAAGCGATCTTGACTTCAAAATGAGCAACTCAACATCCGAAAAGAGGTTTAATAATTCAAACATTTGTAATAAATTGCAGTAAATGTAAATTCAATTAAACTCGGAGAGATTCAGAGAGATTCTGCTCAATTGGGTGTTTGGTTTCAAAGCGCATTTATTGCATAGTAATATTACATTCGGCTGATATAGCCAATTTACGAATTTATGAATTTATGAATGGGGGGCTAGGTGACGTGAATAACCTCTCTTCCAGACGAAATGAAATAGTATCGTCGATTCTGTTTGTTTTGTTTGTTGATCATGAGCTTTCATTCTAGAGTGGTGACTTTTTGGTTGTTCTTTTCCAGTTGGCTGTTCCCTTTCTGATTGTTCCGATGCTGAAGGAAAATAATGGACAGTTATTGCGGTCTGGCTAAATTCAGAAAGTAGGTTTTTTTTGGTTTCCCTCCTACGCGACGTCCATTGCCCATTGCCGATATCTCGTCCCATGTCCCGAATGCCCGGATGACCTCGTCATATTCATGGGTCTGTGTTTGTTTCTGTGCATTGGGCCCTGTAGTCGCCTGGTCCTGGCGTTGACTGCCTCGGTAATCGATGACCAGTCTTGGTGCTTTGCCCTTCTTGAAAATGAGCATGCACTGCGCTGCATATGCCGAGTTGAAGTCCTGGACGATCCCAGGATTCCTCAGCTTGGCTTTTAAGTCTTTCAACAGCCCTGTGTGCGCCGCTGGCAGGGTATACAGCCACCTGCATACTGGAACGTTGTCTGTCAGGAAAATCTTGCGTTCAATCTTATTAGTGCACCCCAAATCGAAAATGTCTGTCGCAAATATGTCTATGTACTCCTCGATGAGTCCAGCCATTGAAATCTTGTCTTTGGTTTCCAAATGGTCCAGATCGAAGTTGCCGGCTTGGTCAAGGGGCTGGTTCAGCAGGACTGACTATTTGTTCCATGTAGTCAGCCAACCCGTCGCCGTCCGAGCATTCCCACCAATCGCGCATTCTGATGGTCAGCTCCCCCTTGGACCCGACTCTTGCAACTGCCTCGCAAACTTGTTGCACGCATATACTTGTGGGTGTAAGTGGTCTCCAGGCTCACTTGCGCCAACTCCCTGGTTTTGGTCAATTCGTCCGGCTCCCCTGGCTCGTGACTGAACCACGCCTGGTGTGTTCGAGTGCACATGTTTGCTCTGTTGGTGTCTGTTGGATATCCGATTCCATTATGTCGCTCAACACCTGTGGTTCATCAATGTTCCCGTAAACATACATCCACACTTGCGCAGTTGCATGAGGTGGCCTTTCTGTGTAGCCTGTTCCATGTATGTACAAGCAGCAGACTGGCTGCTGCCCCTGTATCCAAGAGCAGTTTCATTCGTATCCCTCCAAGTTACCTCCAGCCAATACAACTTAGCCAACTGGTGACTCTCTGTTTATGTAGGAAGCACATTTCCAATGCTTCCGCCTACCTCTGATTCCAGGTAATCTGTTACCCGTGGCCCTGACTGCTTCCCCTTTTCGACCTCGCTGCTGTCAGTTTCTTGCGGTGGTGTCAATGATCTCCGCTGTTGGGACCCATCAGAACCCGTCCCGGTGTTTCCCGAGCTCCTGTCTACGGCTCCTGTCAATGGGTCTATTAACTCGGGACACATATTGCCGACCTCTGTTGACCTCCCAATCGCTCTCATCACCAACGATGTCAAACACTGGGGACGGTTTTTCATTCCTTTCCATTTTCGGTATCTCGTCCCATGTCCCAGATGCCCAGATGACCACGTCATATTCATCGATTGTCAGGTATGGGTCGTCCCAGTCCGGACTGGGATGATTTCTGTTTGTCCCACTATTTCTTCTAATTGGCCTTTATTAGTTTCTGTGCTTTGGCTCTGGTCCTGGCGTTGACTGCCCAATTAGTTTAACGGGCGTTGGTCCACTCTGTGTAGAACCGGTTTAAAGCTACTGGTCCCATAACCTTTGTTGAATTTAATCCAAGAATTGATGTAGATATCGTACAATTATGTTGTGTTTTAAATAAGACAAGAGATTTATAACTACAACATCACACCTGTGTGTCTCTTGATTTAATAAGAATAACTCAACCACTTAAAATTTGAAATCAAAATCTAAATCAAAGAAAATTAACTAAAAATCAACCAAAATCATACGAAATTAACTAAAAATTAACTAAAAGTATAGAAAATTTACCAGAAATTATAAAAAACCAACTTGAATTCACAAAAAAATCAAGCAGAAACTGATAAACTAAACCGAAAACCAAGATAAAAGCAACTAAAAAGCAGCAAAAAGTGTAAAAATGCAGCGAAAATGAAGGAATGTGATTGCGTGTTGTGTGCGTTGTTTCAGCGTGCATCGCATCATCGGTCGCGGAGGCTTCGGCGAGGTGTACGGCTGTCGCAAGGCCGACACGGGGAAAATGCGAGTGCTAACGTGAGAAAGAAATGTTGCGCAGCGAGAGCGAGCTCCGTGCAACTCTGTTTAACTCTTGTTCGACTCGGGTATGCCATGAAATGCCTCGACAAAAAGAGGATCAAGATGAAGCAGGGAGAGACGCTCGCTCTGAACGAGAGAATTAGTCAGCACTGGGGTGAGTGTGAGTGACGACTCATGACTTTCCACTCACTACTCATTCATCTTTTTATTTCTTTTCTTTTCAGGCTGATTGTCCGTTCAATTTCATCGGGCGACTCAATTTGAGTCACGACAACAAAATCAGCGGAAAAGTGAGAAAATCGACAAAAGCGATGTGAAAAACGTTGAATTTTGTAAATTGTTTGAATTTTCATGCAATGAAAGACCACATCGGATCAGGGTGTTCAATGTGAATTACTGCACTACTTGTAATCTTGTACCGGATTTCCGAACTTGCATTTGAACAACTACGTAAATTGTACGCCAACTACAACGAAAGGGTAAAAAAAAAAATGAAAAAATCAACCAAAATTAACATAAATTGATTTAAAAAATGAAATTTACAGATTACGGACGAGGGATTGGAGGAATTAAGCGCGAAAGGGTCACTGGAAGTGGTCGGCGATGGCGGTAAATTTAAATCGAAAGAAAAGTTGAAATTTGAATTAATTTGGATATTTTTTCGGCGCAGGCTGTATAACGCTTTATTCGTCAACTGTCGCAAACTCGGACAACGGGGATGAGGAATTCCAGGGATATTACGACTATGATTCGGATTAGGTGTATGATGAGAACGACGATGTAGAAGCGTGGGAGCTGGCTTACATGAGCTAAAACGCGTTGGAAATGATTAAATTTCGTGATTGGTTGTCGTATTTGTTGAAGTTTGTTGAGTAGTTTGTGTAAAAATGAAATGAATTGAGCTAAAATGATCAATTTTTCGCGATTTTGTGTAATAAATGATAAGATGTCATACTTATTTTATTTATCGTTTGGTGCGAGTGGTTTGCCTAAAATCAAGTTGAATGCTGTAAAAACGAGTTAAATTGAGTTAAAACGCCTTAAAACGACAGAAAATGAAATAAAAACGATCGATTTTCCTTGTTCTCATGCAATAAACAATAAAGTTTCGTAATTATTTATCGTATTTGTTGACGTTTATTGAATGGTTTGTCTAAAAACGAGTTCGATTGAGCTAAAATGCCTTAAAACGGGTGGGAACGAGCCAAAATGATCAATTTTTCGCGTTTTTATGCAATAAACGATAAAATCTCATAATTTGGTGCGAGTGGTTTGTACACACGCTTCATTTTTTTTCTCGCCATTTTGTGAAAACAAAGAACTGGCAACAGGTGGCGCCTAACAGAATAGTGATCAGGGTTAAGTAATGGCTGCGAATTTTGATATCGGAGATTTTTAGTTTCTATCGATTTTTGTTGAAATTTGCTCTAAAATGTCAAAAATTTGTTGAAAAAATGTAAGTTTTTCTTCTAAAATGTCAATTTTTGTTCTATTTTGAGGGAATAATTATTTTCTTGTAATAAATTGTGTTTTTCTGCTTTATACAGATACGAAGTGCAGTTCCAAGACGGTCAAGAATGTGGCGGAAAGAAATTGAAATTGCCATTGCCGGAATTTCACCTTATACACCACTCCATACACCATAGACCCTACAAATCCAATGAACGGATCGATTTCGCCAGTATGTTCGAGGATGTTTCGCCTTCTGGAAATCAGACATCTAGTGAGTTATATCTAAGTTAATATTTTACATTTTAAATTTAATTTTAAAAATTGTGCAAAACATTACTTGCATTCTTTTTAATGGGTAAATGTAAAGTTTTGCGCATGTTTTGCATTAAATTCTAAACAAACGCAAGTTTTCTTTTTTCTTAAATTTATATTTTATAAATTTATTTGTATGGTCCGCAGAGCCCTTACCATTTACAAAAATTGAAATCTTTAAATTTATGCGAGCCCGTGATTATTTTTCCAATTATTATTATAATTATTATTATAATTATTCGGATTTTGGACGGAAACCAGACGATTGGTTTGTTTTTGTTTTGTTTGATTGTAATTTGCAGTTTGCTGCAATAAAATGTATTTTAGCGACGAAGAAGCGCCTCGGCAACTTCCCATATGGTTCACAAATATATTTTACAATGTAATATAATACAGTCGGAAATAGATCACTTTTTGTGGAATTCGAATTCGATTATATTATTCATGCATTAAACAATGAATTTCATAACACATTTTATGAAATGTCTTTTGATGATACATTTTACAAAATATATTATCAGGTACATTGTGAAATTTAATACATTGCAATATATTTTTGAAGCGTATGGGTATTTGCATCTGATTCTCATTTAGCGGTTGAATTGCAACAAGAATTGAGAAAACATGATAGTTGATGCAATTTTATGGTTTTTCTTTTTTTTTTGAAGTTTGAGAAACAATTTCTGTGATTATTTCAAATGGGCATAGGATTTTGTTTATTTAATGAAAAATTTAGCTCAACTTGTTACATTTGAGGGAATAATTGATTTAATTTTGTGTAAAAGACACCTCCACTACCTCAGAGGTCTGCTTAGAATTCAAACTTTTCTAATACTCCTCGAAAGTGTTTCTGAAATTTCTCTAAAAAAGTTTCTAAGACTTTTCTAAGATTTTTCTGTTGTAAAGTTGATAATAAATGGAGGCGATGCAGCGGATGTAAAGAGAACTAAACTAGTGATTTCATCAAAGATGGTGGGAGTTATATATAGCGCTTTTAAGATGTCACGTGACCAATACATTGTGTGATTGGTTGATAGCTCCATCCAATATTTTCTCAGATTTTTCTAAAATTTCTCTACAACTTTTCCATAAATATTTGAAATTTTTCTGAAATGTTTCTAAAATGTTTCTGGAATTTTTGTAAAATGTTTATGAATTTTTTTTTAAATTTTTTCTAAATTCTATCAAAGTCTGGCTAATTTTCAAATGTCCTAAATACACCCAACCGTCGCTTTACGGCCTAGATATGTTCTGGAAAAGTTTACTGTAAAGCGAAAAGCCGTATAAAGAGCAGCCGTATAGCGAGGGTTGGGTGTAATTTAAAAAATGTTATATATTTGCTCAAAATTTGCTCAAAATTCCGTTGATCTCACTACCACAGGCCGATTGAAATTCTACGAGCCAGCCGTTGTGCTTATGTTTTTCGACTTAAAAGTTGAAAAACAATGCACTTTTTCTTTGCATAGACTAAAGGAGATTAAAGTTTCTGTAAATAGGTTTTGTGCATTTCTTTTTTGGTCTAAAGTTGGTTGAATGAAATTTTGTTAAATTTTAACCGAATTAACAAAATTTTATTATATTCCTACCAAAATTCATGGCCTTTTCTTTTCTTTTTTTTTCTTTTTCTATTTAGTTAAATTTCGACCGGATTAATGAATTTTGAAACCAAATATTAAATTCTTCAATTTTCGCTGCATCACTAAACCAAACGCACCACACAGTAGTTCTTTATCGTTTTTCTTTTTTCTTGTTTTTCTATTTAGAATAATTCGAAAAAAGCCGCATCAACTAACATTTCAATTACCAAGTGGAATTTTCAAACCTATCTCGAAAATTGGGCGGGACACCGCTTCCGTTCCAAATTTAAGACATCACATGTTAGGTCACACTGGAGAAAACCCTTTCAATTGTGAATTGTGTCCTTCATCATTTAAACGAAAGGACCAGCTAACTCAGGACATGACAACTCATTCGGGAGAAAAGCCGTTCCAATGCCATTTGTGTTCTTATTGAGCTAGCTGGAGCAGTGCATTTGTTTAATGCACTGCTCCAGCTAGCTGAATAAGAACACAAATGGCATTTGTTGACTCACACTGGAGAAAAGCCATTCAAGTGTGAAGAGTGATGTGACTGCGCACATGACAAGTCATACAGGAAAAAAGCCGTTGAAATGCCATTTCTGTTCTAATACATACTAGTATTGGCGTTTAGTCTCATTAAAAAACCACTTGACTACTCATACTGGAGAAAAGCCATTCAAGTGTCACCACACTTGAAGAAACATTTGTAAACAGTAATTCTTGTAAAAACAATGGAGAAATGCCGAATTGTAAAGTGATTAAAGAGGTACAGCGTACACTGTACAGTGGATTCTTCTAGTGATTTTTAATTTAAATTAAATTTATTTGTATTAATGTAATTAATTACAACATTGTAATTGTGATGCCAAGTGTTATTGTTATTTTACAAATCTTTTCGCTCGCATTGTTACATTATGAAATGGCGAATATTAACGCTGCTGCAGCCTTATCTCTCAAGTATTATTAGACTTAAAATGTGAAGAAAACAACCTTGAGCAACATTTTTTTGTTTAGATGGATTTATGGCTGGTATTCGACCAAAGTTCAATTTATTTCTAATAAGGTGCCTCTTGTGAATTTAGACACCAATCAAACTGAAAATATTTTCACATGTCCAGGATTGGGTAAGCTTACCAGCTACAATAACTGTACAGCCCACAAATCACAGTCATCATAAAATCTTGTCAGGAATTGCACAATTCACAGCAAATAAAATCGATTCTGTATTCGTTTTTGGGGAAATAAGCGTCAGTCCACGTATCTTTGTCTACAATTATCCTCGTTTGACATTACTTTGTGAACTAAACGGTATCCAATTGAATGTTTTATTTTTTTTTTAGATTTTAATTCTGTTGATTTGCACGTTTTATTCGTACCAGACGGTGCGGATTTGGAAATAAAGAGCATTCAATTTTCCTCGGAAACTCATTTGCTCTGTCTTTCTGGTTTACCTGATTACAAAATTACAATTTGGTATAATAAGATTTGAAAATCGAATGTCTGCGTGTGATTAAATCGTATTTTCTTTGCTCACTGATGGACAAAAACTGTGCACTATTGGTGGGGACCAAACATATCACAATTTCATTTCTTTCAATTCTTGTAATTGGCGCAATATTTGCACAATGCAGAAAGGAAATGTGATTCTGTGTTACATTTACCATTACAATAAGGAGTTTGTTTTTGTACCAAAGTATTGGGAAAAAATCGAATAAAATCAAACATCGATTTATTGTTCCTGACGCACAATTTCAGAAGTATTGCTGTCGTTCAGGCTTCGACAAAGGATTCAAAAGCCATGCCCCAACAAGGTTACAAAGGTCTCACTTTATCTGAAATTGATATAGATCCGCCAAACAAATACCAACTTACGGTAAATAAGGGTAGATATTTTTTTTCCCAAAAAGAAATCTGCTTTTTCCACATTTTAATTATTTTTTATACACCAACCTAGACTGAAGAGAAATCAACAGAAAATGAATTAACGAGTCATTGTTGGTTACCAAATGCTGATCTTTTAGTAGCAGCCAATGCAGGAGAAATAAACCTTTTACACATAAACATAAAAACAACGATCTTTTACCCGAATCTGAGCAGATATCTCGTCAGGAGTTTGATTTGGACAGGGAAAAGCAGATTGCATTGCACGACGCCAACAAGACGTATTTGAATTTAGTAAAATTGTCATTTATTTAAAGCGTCTTGATTGCATTCATTCGTTTTGTTTCCCAAAAAAAGATCCGCTTTGCAACAGCCCGGCGCAATTTATAGTCAAATTACATGTGGAATAAAATTAAAAGAGACTGCTGGGATGCAATGGAAGTCAAAGGAGCTGCTATCAATGTAATATCGCAATAAATAAATGAGCTTTGCTGCACAGCACTTGTTTTGTATCTAATAGCTATGCAGCAAAGCTCAGGGGCAGCAAAGCTCAATGGTATATTCTAACAGGCATTCCATGCAAACATGCAAGTGGTAAATTTTCCATTACGGTCAAGAACTGACCCAGAACTGGAATTGTTTGATCGGATTTTTTTTAAGCGGACTCACAAGTTATTGGCCAAACGCGGGTTTACCGAACCGATAAAATGGAGGGTAAGACCAAAAACAGTTTTTTGTTGCTGGTTTTGTTCGTAAAAAAAATTTATATTTTACATTTTAGGCATTTCAGAAAGACATTGAAATGGTAAGTTGAAATTAAAATATAGTAATTTTAATTAGTTTAATAAAAATGACTTTTCTAAGGATGAATCAGTAGCAGTTGAGAAAAACTTTCGAATGATACATATGGATAGCCAGTCTGTTATGTTTGGTTTGGTGTGGTGTGTTTAGATTACTTCTCAGCGGTTTTATACAGCAGAACAGAAAGTGGGGCTCGATAAAAATCGCGTGGAAGAGGAAGAAATTCGCAAAAGAAAAAATGTAAATAAGCTTACACACTCCACAAACAATTCGATTTCCATGCACGAAAAGACAATAGCAATTTTTGTTGAAAGGTTAAAAGTGGAAATTTCAATTAGAAGGCAATGGAATTGAAATTCTAATATATTTTGCAGAAGCATTGCAGTGAAGTGGCACTGCTTTGACGGGCAGCACTTACAGTTAGGGTTAATCATACACTAGAAGAAATCTAGGTTTCAAATACACTTTTTTAGATGTAAAAGGTGTACTTCTGTCATTTTAGTTTACACCTCCCAGTTTCAGGTGTATTTGAGGCTTTTACACCTGTTACTTCTCCCAGTGTATGGGAATTTTTATGGATGGAAGTCAACAAATTGTGTAAAGAGTGTTCCAAAAAATAGAAAAAAGTCTATCGGCAAACCAGTAGCCTATTTCTTAGCTATTTAAACCTTCCTTTTAAAAAAATATTTATTAAATGCATAAGCGGATGACTTTAAGCAAAGAGCAATTAACAAAATGATGGGAGGTGTTTTACAGAGTAGACGAGAAGATGAAATCTTCAAGAAAGTGATTTATATGAACTAAATGGATAAAGATATTCATTGTAATCAATATAATTTAATTAGGGAATTCCAGTGCCAGCTTTTTTAAGCAAAAAAACTCCAGAACAATTCAATTTCGAAGAAAAAGCTTCATATGATGCATACGCAAGGAAACTGAAAGAATTAAACGAGGAAAAAGAGAAGTTACGTAAACAATTGGAAGTCGAGTTTACGAATTAGCAGCAAACTTCGACGAAGAAGTTCGGGATTTGGTAACGATGAAATCCAAAGCTCAAATGTTGGTGTTGCAAGAGGTAATAAATATAGTGAGACTCAATCTGAGTATGGCGTTTGAAGAAGCATTGGAACAACAAGAAACAAAGTTGATGGAACACGTGGACAATTTCAGGAGAGAAAAGTCAATAGTGCAATCGAAAATAATGGAAATACAAAGACTGTGCAGAGTGTGCAAGAGGAATATGACACTCTGGTTGTAGAAGAAAGACAGACGGAAAGAAATCTTAGAAAAAAACTCGGTGATTTGCCTTTAGTTTTTTGTACGAAGCTCTAGTAAAACTGTTCCGCAAGAAACCGAGGTGACAACACAATCCGATATTTCAGCAATTAAAACCAATACATCAAATTTATTCGCGTAAGCAGCGATTAAGGCCTAACAAGCCGAAATTTCAAATTTTGCTAGGTAATGAAGCAAAATATTAATTGTATGAATAACAAACAAATGATGTTACTTATGGCTGATTTAGTTAGCGACAATTTTGATTTCCTGCATGACTCAGCCACCGCTGCAAGTGGGTGAAGCCTACTTCTCCGATTAATCCAACCTGGTTAACTAATTTTGCCCAGTTATAAATAAATTCTGCGGCTTTTAATCGCTGAAATACCCCTGTATGAATTCCAGCACATACACAAGACGTTTACATCTTGTGCAGTGAAACATTGGTGTTGTCGATAAGTACATTCCATGTTTTGTTTATACAGGGTTCAGAGACCGATGAATCTTATTGCTCGTCAGCCAGCATCAGCTGTCAGTGGGAATTCTTACTGAGATGGCCCGTTTGGCAAAGAATTTGTGACGTGATGAATTCACGGTTGTCGCACAATATTCTCACTAGCGGGCGCTGTACACGAATGCGTCAGCAGGGCGCGCGATTCAACTTGCTAAGTTAAATTACTTGATTTATTAATCAAGTATTCTGATACATAATATTCATAAT
>JAQIXU010000718.1:0-25915 GCA_034701245.1 Strigamia transsilvanica | reverse complement strand
GTGACTATTTTTTCACTTCTCCTTACTTCACTTATTTGACTTCTTTCAAAACGACTTATCAGAGATATGACGCAAAAGTCGTCATATCCGGTTGTGAGAAGTCAAATAAGTGAAAAAAGTCACTTCTCCTTATTGATATTGAATGCACCTATTGTGTCTATTGGCGGAGGGCATCACGCTGTAGAAACCATTGAATTTACTGAAGACATTTGTATGGTTTAATTTAATTCTGCATGGACATTTAATGAGATTACGAATGTAACCTAATGTTAATTAATTGGCCTATTGGCTAAACACCGATGATTTGTTGATGGAAATAGTTATAATTTAATTAAGTAAACATGTAGGTGTAATGTTATTGCAGTTATTTTGCTTCGAATTATTTTAATGTCAACATGTTGTGGTTCCCATTTTTAAAAAAAAATTTTTATATTAGAAATAATTTATCTTTATAATCTTTATGCCGTAAAAACAAAAGCAAGTTTTATGTAAACAAGCAATTTGCCACAAGATTAAAGGGATTAGTTCAAAGTTATGTATGAGACTTTTTTGGCCATCATTAAAAAATAAATAAAGGTGGAAGAATAAGACATAAATAGTGAATATTGATTTTGTCGAGTGATTTCAATAAAAAATTTGAAAAATTAAATTTAAAAATTTATTTGACATTGACGAAAGAAATCCTCACGAATAGTAAATTTTTTTTCGGCAAATTTCTAACTTTTCTGCTCAATGTTCTCCCGCCTTGGACATGTAATTGGGCATGGCATGATGAAAGCGAGAACTGAATTATTCTATTGATGTTTTCTACAAATTGCTCTGTTGTGGGAGATAAATTACTACTCTAGCATTACATGCAAAAAGCAACCACAAAATCTGTAATTTTTAATATAAATGCATAAATTGCGATCTGATTATGATTTCATATAATAAAAAATAAAATTGGGGCAATTCTCTCCAAAATCAAGAAAACTGTCGTCTCTGAGCGCTGTTATTGCGACGTCTCTGTCGTCACAGGATGGAGTTCTTTGTGGCATGTGGTGCTAGACAACTTCTGATCAGTGCTGTGACAAGCAAACAACAAACCGACTGCTTTCCCTGTTTTATCTTGATAAAGTTGAACTTATTGTCACGGTTTGACAGCTCGAAGGAAACGTCACAATCAAACGTTTATCACTTGGAAGGAAGTAAAAACAAAATGTGGTCGCTACTACAAACCCAAAGGATATTAGTCAATTGGTATTTACTTTTAATGCCACAGACCGACCTTTTACCTATCTCATTTGGTGAATAAGTGAACTAGAAAGAAAAAATGTCTGCTGAACTTCCTGGCTTATATTTTAAATTATTTTTTTCATTGTAAAAAAAAAATTGGCACTGAATATTTCATGAAACAGAGGGGCCTTCTTCAAATAAACCTTTAGGTGGAGTTCATTTCGAGCGCTTAGGAGTTGAGGGAGGGCTAAGAAATAGCTGAAACTGAAAGCAGAGACTTCGAAATGTGAAATCCACAAAATTCCATTGTTATACAGCAGTGAGTAGTATAATAATGATGAAAATGAAGAGGAAAAAAGGTTTCAAGTTGTTGAGTTCATGTTATTATCGCTTGAGGATGAGAAAAAGAAGATTGGTATCAAGTTATATACTTATAATCCAATCTTGAATTGAGAGAGAAGAAACCTTCAGATGTGAGCTCATTTAAATACATAATTTCAATATTGATTTTCTAGCTGCTGTGGGAATAGCAAAACTTTGTGTGTAACTGAAGCTTCTACTTTTACTCAACTTTTTTTTTTATGGAGCAATAAACACTTCGGTTTGTGCGTTGATTT
Organism: Strigamia transsilvanica; assembly: GCA_034701245.1. Lineage (NCBI taxonomy): Eukaryota > Metazoa > Arthropoda > Chilopoda > Geophilomorpha > Linotaeniidae > Strigamia > Strigamia transsilvanica. The sequence goes on along the minus strand of JAQIXU010000718.1, from coordinate 24,083 downwards.
TAGATAACTGTTCATTTGCATATTATTTTTTTTTTGGATTGTACATCAAAATGACATGAAAAACTATTAAAAAATCAATTTGAAAAGAAAGTTAAGCCATAGTGAGAGTAGTTTTAGAAAAAATGAGGGAACATTATTTATTTAAATGCATCTAGTTTATTGTAGCCAAATTGTTTTTTTTTTTACTATTATTAAAACCATTTTGAAGAAAAGAATGTTATTTTTTTGTGGTTGTAAAATTCAGAAGATTATAAGATCCAATATAAAAAATATTCGTAAGATGTCATGTAATGAATGAGTGGCATCACGAAATTGGTGTCTAGCAGTTAATAAAAAGAGATTTCAGAATGCCATCTTATGTACCAACACCAAAGATAAATTTCTCAACAAAAATAATAAATCTTACTCTTTGTAGTTCTTTGTAAGTAATAAAGTGTTTCTTATCCTTATTGGAAAAAATAACTCTCAAAGCCACACAGTGATCCCAATATAGCAACAAACTGACATGATAATGCCACTCCATTTTCATTAATCTCTTACAACTGGCCGGGTCTTGAGTACTATTAAGTAGCTATAAACTAATTAATCTCACATCCGATATTCAGAAACCAGTTGTTGATCATTAGTTAAATATGCTGTAATCAAAACACAACACTAGTTTCTTTCTTCTTGGTAAAACACTCAAACAAGCGTAATAAAAAACGAGGTGATAAATGATGGCCGAAAAAACACTGCTGACGCAAACCAAAGCAAAATGAAAAAAGAAAACAAGGACCAAATATTTCAATCTGAAACAGTGGTGCTCTTTTTTAGTACCGATGGGAGCAGCAACCGTGGCAAATCTGCCCTTCCTAGCTTTGGTTTAGTGCTTGAACTGTTGCTTAGGGCATTCTTCTTCTTTTTTTGTGTTGGTTTGGTTCTTATTGGTGAAAATTTTTAAATCTTATCTTTGGTCGGATTGCAATTCAGTCAGACGGTTGAATTTGCAATTTCTGTTGTTTTTTCGCCTGTGGTCAGAATGTCAACTATTTGTCAGAAGTTGTGGGTACATTTTTTGCACGGCATATCTTATGGTAGGAAATAAAAAATAGCCATATTTTGAAGATGTGAAATTGAATTCGATTTTGTTGTCAACCAAGTCACAAGTGAATAGGTTAAATATATTGAAGTCAATTTCTAAGTTCCTTTTTCTCTCTCAAACCACATTATTGGAAATGTTTTGGATTTAAGCCAGGAAAAGGATGGCGCTATGTGGGTCATGTTACTGCCTGATTAGATGGGATTGCGGATGATTAGGTGGGTGGCATTGAGTAATTCACTTTGTTTTCTGACTTGAGGCTTTAGGTTAAAGAACCTATTTTTTGGGAGTCTTGTTTTGCGTAAGCAGATTAGTTCTTTGATTAGTTTACTGATTTATTTCATTAGCACATGTGTGACTGGTTGTGATTAAAAAGGAAATACATTTGGAAAACCAATATATTTAATTCATTGCAGCTAAGATTTTGATATCTTATTTGAGCTTGCAATCTGTTTCTCAGGTTTCTTTGTAGAATGTCTTTTCAAAAGACAAAAAACTTCCATAAGTGTTGTTGGATAATCTTCTTGTTAGATCATTTAGTCTAGTTGGATTGATTGGAAAACTGGTGAAAAGAAGAAAAGGGAAAAAAATGCCCTGTACAAGAAAATCGGTTTAAGGGTCAAGCACGCTTCAGTGTTAATCGTGTTAGTAATTGGAATTGAAAAAGTGATTTAGACTTTTCTAAATCTTTTAAACGACTGAAATTTTTTTATTGCCTTCTAAATAGAATTACATTTTGATTGAGCTGTGTTTCGCAAAGAAATGGGTTCTTTTGTATGAACTTGACAGAGAAGTGTATGCCCTGATTGGTTTGATAAAAATAAGTCTCGTCATCTTAGACTTGTGAGAAATTTTGAGTTCATGTCTGCCCGAAAAACGTCAAAAGAAAAGAAAAGTCAGCCTCACTGTGCATTGTTGTTGATTAGTTGCCAAATACAGGACACACATCCAGTCTACTTTTCGTTTGGTCTTTTTAAGGCTAACGTTTATTTACAATTGTGTGTCAAAAGAATTTCGCTTTTAAGCCATGCTCTCAATGAAAATAGGCGACAATTTTTATGGCTTGCGTGCGTCAATCACAATTCCATCTAATGCGATGAACTCGGATCAATGAAGTGAATTCAGGTCTCTTCAACATTATTTGACTTTTTGTATAGTTCACCAACCAAACAGCACTCAACTCTGCTTGTGGGTTATTTAGGCAAGCATTCATACAGACGCAAGCATGACCCATGCAAACTAGGTCTTCATAGGAAGTCAAAGACGGTCACGCAATCCATTTCTTCGTAAATTTTTGTATGTGATGCATTGTGTTTACTGCATTAGCATATCACTTGAAATGGAATATATCTATAACATTTTTTTTTACTTACATTCTGCACGAGAGATCCATCCATCCATTGTTCGTTTCTTGCATACCGGTATGAAACGGCACTCAAGTTCCGCACATTTGACCACAGGAGGGTGAATGCCTGGCCAGACTGGTCTAAAGATAGATCCGATCTCCTGCTCCCAGCAGCCCCTCTGTACCCTCCACGTTTGGCTTTACACACATCTTTTAAATAATAAAATTTGTATGCAAAGCATCTTTCCTAGCTGCTTCAAAATGATGTGAGATGTGATGCAGTGTTTACTCAAAGGAGCTTATCCCACAGGAAAGCACACGGGTGACTCGAGAGACTACTATAACTTATTTACAATTTTAAAGCGCTTCAGGATGGAGCGTGATATATTGGTTGAATGACTGTGTTAATACAAGGTATTTACAGAAAAAAAAAGTAATTTGTAGCTTTTCCTTTGCATTTTCAAGCTCTATGGATGGTTTCTCTGGTATGGAATGTGCTTTAGTGTGGTAATAAAATGCTCTTAAGATTTATAGTTACACTTAAACTATTAAACGTTTGGAACTTGAGTAAAGATGGTACACTCTAAAAGTCAGGATTAAATCTAAATAATAAATTTTAATCAAGTTAAATATACTACGTATTATTGGGCGACTAAGCAGAAGCATAGTCTACTGGTAAGAAGTTGTTAGCATTTATTTTTGAATTTGTTTTGGCAGAAACCCAAGTAGAAGTAACATTTCACGTGCACATAAGAAGTCGATTCAAGTGTAAAATTTAGTAGGCAATTTCTTGTTAGATATGGGTAGAACCAATAGATTTTTTTTGTTCCTTTGAAATGTACGAATATAGAAGTGATGATTTCTTTTAAAAGAATGGGACAATCTTGCCCATCTGCACGATTCTTTTTTATAGTAGTCATAATTTAGCGATTCGGGTTATTCATTCTTTTTTTTACTATTCTTGAAATGAGTTTAGAATGACGTAATGCGTGAACGTATCGAAAATTCAGGGAACATAATGTTAGTTATCACTGTGATATTGTAGAAAAGTTCATCAGCGATACTGTCAGCTTGTGTGGTCCATGCTGATACTAAAAAGAATGGAACACCTGCTGCACCATTTACTAAAGCCAGATAAGGCGACGGAAACGTATTGTCTTTACTAAGCGTGCCAATAGAAAATCTATTTTGCTTCACGTAGTTTAACTTTGACGTGGTAAATTGTATTGGGTGGGATAAGGAGGTTTGCATTTGAGCAGTTGTAACCATCTTTTTGGTTTAAGGAGTATTTCGAAAGTAAATGATATTTTTCATGACTTTCTTTGCAAAGTAGTCCATATATTCGAAAAAGCGGATTATGAGCTCTTACTTGAAATCTGTGTAGAGTTGTAGTAATGTTTTTTTTTTTCTATTCTGGGGAATCTGCTAACAGCCTTGATGGGATTTGGGATTAGATATCTATTGGATTAACAGAAACTTTCCTAACTTGTAACTTTATTTTTGGCCGTATAAAAGTTATTTTTTGTTTATGTAACTTTTGTTTACTATTGCGAAGTACTGCAGGGTTAACGCAACAAACATCCCATTATGCTGTATCTACATCTTAACACAGCTGGAAATTCCCATCATTAATTTGAAGTAGCTGCTAATTCAAACGAGAAACGAGAAACGAGAAGAAGAAAAAACAATAGGTGCATTCAATTAATTTTAATTTTAATTTTTGTCTCGCACAAATTTTTAGACGAAATGAGAGAACACTAAAAAAAAAACATAAAAGTATAGTACTTTGTATCTAAAAAACTAACTACGAACTTTTAAACAAATATCTCGTTCAAGAGCTCGTCTAAACGTGCACGGGTTTAAACGAAAATGTAAACATTATTGAATTGGTGAATTTATGCTATTTTTGTCTATACTTTGTTTTCAAAAGTGACAAGTAGAGGTTAATAAAAGGTTAGAAATCCTTTGAAAAAAATTGGTGGGCACGTAGAAGTTTAAATGTATCTTTAATTTGACGATAAAATGTTGTCGGCTTGTGGGTTATCGTAATTTATTTGCTCCAAAGCTCACACTATTTTAAACTTGATCTTGTTGAAAGAAGTTTTCGAAAGCTTTCTTCAGACACTTGATTAGCTAGCCCCCCTATAGACAGACTGATGCAGAGATATGCGTTTACCAACCACGGTACTTTTTCTTTTCTTTTTGAGAACAGCCGTCCATTGTTTATCGCGTCTAAGCCAGCTTTTAAAGATAAATTGTGATTAATTACTTAGTAGTCGATTTCAATCTAACAGCACCTGCAAGGCGTTTAATTTAATTCATGAGCATAATACGGCATGTTGCTGGTCACAGGATGAGCGAGATTATCCAATTTGAATTTACAATTTGTTTCGCAACAAACGTGTATGATGAAATAAATCTTTAATGCTGGAACGTTGATACGTTTATTTAGTTTATGTTCCTGCCTGGACTTAGATGTTATTTATCATGTTGTTGTGTATATCTTCGCATCAATTTTTTTAAAATATCGTTTATCATTCTTTAGAGTTTATAATGAGAAAAAAATTAAGTGTCAAGTTGTAGCCTAAATCTGAATGACAGCGAGGTAAAACAAAGGTTTATTAATTCAGCACATTATTTTTAAAGACATGCACGGTATTGTATTATAAGCTTATACATTTTTATATGTAAATAAAATTCATATCTTTGTTCACATAAAATTCCACAATTTGTTTTAAGACATTTTTGTAGTTTAATAGGTATAAAAGAAAAAGTCGTAAACGGCAACCGGATTCGCATTTGTACGCAGAGTTTTAAAGTTGAATGTAAAAAAAAGTTTCTAATGACGACCGATAACAATCAAAACCTTCTGTTCCTCGACGTTAATGGCTGGAGTCAACGCCGTTTGATTGTAGAAAGCACAGTTGGAGGTCTTTTACGGTTTACATTAATGATGGGTTGGCTAGACAGTATACAAATGAAATCAATTCCATTGTAACTGTTTCTGAATAATAATTTTGCTGTGTACTTTAAAATAAATATGAAAATAGATAGAATACTGACGACATTTAGGCTGTTTTCTAATGCCAATGTATATATCTATATACCAAAACCAGGCTGGCTGAATTGCCAATTCGATTGGCTTTTGGTGATCACCTGATTGCCAGCCTCAATTGAAACTTTGGAAAAATTCCTTACGCTGGCTTCCCATTATGACTCAAAACTCGACAGAAAAGCTTCAGAGCTGAAAATCAATCTTTTCTGTTGCTAGTTCCCATTTGGCAGAAAAGTGGGCAGAAAACAGGTGTTCTGAAAAATATATTTACTTTCTGAATTTAGCCGGACCTCAATAACAATGCCCATTAGTTTTTTGGATGTGTCCTTATACCGATTGTTCCTTGTATCTTATAAAAGTATAAAATTGTTCACCATTTCAATCAGCAATTCTTTGTCAAGTTTAGATCGGGCGCCATGTTGCATGAGAAATTTTTGAAATTTACCAGAGGTCAATATGACGTCAGTGGGCAGAAAGTATGTGATTGGTCAGTGGTATTTTCTGCGGCAGAAAAAATAGGAATAGAGTCTGTTTTTTCTGCCTACTATTTTCTGCTAAAAGAAGGGAAAGTGACGTCATAGCAGAAACATAACTAGGCAGAAAACTTGACTTTCTGCCCTGTTTCAGTCAAGTGGCTCGACTGCAGGGTTTGAACAATGCAATTTAAACAGTGTGGAACCCCTTATGCTGCGAAAAGGGCTCGGCTGTGATGCATCAACAATGCAAATGTAACATTTCACCAACATTAGATGAGGGAAATTCAACAAAAGAGCTGAAACCTCCTGCTAAGCAATAAGAACCAACTGCCGATGCCGATAGATGGCAAAAAGAAAGGTATAAGCTAAAGAAATTCCACATAAGGTTACAAATGTTAAACATGTTTAAAATACTAACAAGGAAAAAAAAGTATACATTATTATTATTCTGTGTGATTTGAATTGCTAGTATACGTTAACTCTAATAAGTGTTGCACACAAGCAACAATACCGAAATTTAATAAAATACTTGCGTACAGCACATTGATGTTGTAAATTCACTGCTAGTCTAGCAACCTTTCCCTAATTTAAGTAATAATTAGCTGACGTAATTATGTAAGAGTAAACGTCACCGTTTTTATTCTCCATCAAAATGCAAACTGAGTCTAAACGAACTTGAGACAAAAAGTGTGCAGATTACACATGTCACGTGCATTGTACGTCAAGGGGGCGAGGATCAGATGGTCCTCAAACAAAAAGAATATTTTCAATAAAAAGATCCTTTTACTCTGAGCTGGAGGGAGGCTGCATGTTACTAAATGTCTATTTATTTGATATTTGGGTAAAGTGATTTGATGTTGTGTCATACTGTATTCCTCCAAGATAGCAGTAAATGTTTAAAAATGTTAAAAAGTGTTAGAAATTGAGGTTGAATACATTGCATGTTCTTTGAAGCACTTAGAAATTTTGCTTTCATTAGAATTTTTTGTTTCGTTATTACGCAGACAATAAAATAATGAGTTAATTGGACCACGACGAAAATGCCGTCAACCAAATCTTTTTTGTGAAAAGAAATGGTATTGATTAGTAAAGCACAAAAAAGAAGGGGAGCATAAGGGTTTAGTTGGCGTCAGCCAACTTAAAGTTGCATTTCGTCTGTGGCAGTTTAGCTACTTTGACATATAATTAGATAGAAGGTTGTTTGTTGCTGTTATTCTGAGGTTTCTAGTAGAGGGTTTCAACCGGTAACAAACTAGCAGGTAAACTTGAGTAATTGGTAAGCTTTTTAGAGTTTCTACTGAGTTTTTATTTTTTTACTTCTAAGAATTAGACTGGAACTTATAAATAGGATTAGCAACTTTCCAAGACATTAGAGATTTTGCTGTAAGATACGTTTATTATATGGGCCATTAGAATGTAACAAACAAGGTAAAAGTGCATAGATGTAGTCAACAATTCTCTTCGGTAAGAACTAATTTCTGGTTTAAATTATTTATACGATGGTTTCTGCACGAGAATATAAAAAACTGAAATGTTCTTAGCGGATGGTTTGACGCGCCTAATGTGAATAAAATTACTAACGATTTATTCATTTGATTGATTTCATGGTAGTAATTAATGATATTATTTCCTCAACAAGCAGTTTTATAGTTTTATGTTTATTGCAGATGTTTATAAACAAGGTTCATTCGAAAAATATTCTACTTTATCTTCTTTAAACAGACTTCACACAATTAAAATACTAATTACAAAATAATTAATTAATATTCATGTGCCATTTTTTTAAAAGAATTGGTTTTATAAACAATAATGGCTTTAAAATTAGGAAATGGAATTGTTTGTGATTATTTTTTTATTATTCTTAAAAACTGTTCATCTGATTGGATGAGCAGGCTTGTTAGTTGGTACCACATTAAACAAGAAGTTTTAAAATGTTTAATTTGAATGACTTTTTGAATGCAGGCTAGAGTTAATTTGAATGTTAGCATAATATTTTCTAAAGCCAAATATGGGCTGCATAGCAGTTGCTTGTATAAATAAATTTGTCACTACAGAAATCCAAGTTTTACGATCCCAAATTAGGCATTCTGGAAAATGTCATAATCCTGTCTACTTGGGCTGCATATACTATAAATGTAAACGATGATTACAGCTACTTTTGATTAGATGTTCTAAAACTAGCTAGGAGGAGCAATAAAAAGATGATGTTTATTTTGAGAGGAAAACATATTCAGGCTTATTTTTAATTAAGTTTTCTTAGTGAAATTTATTAAATTCTCTTTTATGTCTGCAAATGGTCTTTATAAATAACATGTTAAATTGGGGATGGAGAGTTCTACCCAAATTGCAATTATAATTAGCCAGTATCTTACAACTAATGAAATTCAGCAAGTGAAATAACCAAATCATGGCTTTCTTTTATTACCCAACAACAGTGTGCAGCTCTAATAAAAAAGAAATTATTCCCTGGCGGTTTTTGAAAAAGTAAATATTGTATGCTGCTGTTTATTCTGAGAGTTGTATAAATCATTAGATCGGTATTGAGAGGAAAAATTGGTTGGAAATGAAATTCTTGGGAAGTAAGTAGAAAAAAAACATTCTGAAATGATTGGCATGCTGTGTTGAAATTGCCAATAGATGATCATATTGAATGACCTATTTGGAAACACTGGACGTGCTTTTTTATATTGATGTCGAGTAGAATACAAACAACGGGGTGGTATGATAGCTTTATAGATTGATAAGTTAATTGCGATTGGGATTATACGTTACAAACTACAAAGTGCAATACTTGGACAGAATAGAAAATGAAATATTGATACACTGCTTAATATTTCAATTGGCGTTTGCATTCGAACATCGATGCAACAACTAAAAATTAAATTACCTATGACATATATATTTTAGTGTACTAGGCGCATTTTTAGAAAGAGTAGGTGCGGTCAAAGTTTTTGTTTAAATTGCTTTTGATGTTTCTGAAAACAGCAAACTCAGACTCAGATGCTCAACCACTGCACCAAAAATCAACTTTCCCTGAGGAAAGGTATTGGAAAGGTTGTTGGAAATGTTGAAATTTACCGAAGCTAAAGGTGTCGAAAATCTGTTTTCAATAGTCGACTTTTCTTTATTTTACAATTCCTTTGCATCAATGAAACATCTAACAACTTTACATTATACCCAGTGGCGGATCATGCATTCAGAGGTCCACAGACGCAACCTGATTTTGAGGGCCCTCCCCCCCTCCCATCCAGACATTTTTTAGTAAACATAACAAAAATGTCTTAACTGAAAACTACAACATTTATTTTTTCTTAATTTGTTTACGTAAAAAAATAAAATTAAAGTGCCACTTTTCTCATTTTTCTTGGTTTTCACCCAGTTTTTATCCATTTACCACTTTTTAACCAGTATTCAACAGATTTCTTTGGTTTTCACATTTTTCGGGCCTTGCTTTCAATCCATGGAAGGATTTCTTTAAATAAAAGTTGTTAAGGAAACTATTGTGGATACAATTAGGTGAAATGATATATTTCCAACTAAATAACATTTTTCTAGTGGAGAAAGCTTTGTGAGAAACTCTCCACATCAGATTTTCTGCTGTAAACGAAATATTTCGACCATGGAAACTTAATTAGTATATGAGATCAAAAATGGTTGGTTAGCAATAGATGTTTTCGTCCACAGCTATAATAGGTTTAAATTTAATTTTAATTCAAGTTGACTTGACACCTGTTCTATTTTTAATTCTTTTTTTTTTAAAGTGATGAATTAATCACGAGACATGTCGCTTGACCTGCGCAGTGTCTTAAGCTCTATCTTCTCTGGTGAGCTTTGTACCAGCGGGGAAGTACTGCTAATCCGAATAAAATGTTGGATCAGGTGTTTTGTTTAAAAAAATAGCATTACTGCAAGTTTATTTATGAATTAGTAATTTTTTTGGGAATGCACTATGTAGTTGCTTTCAAACAGCGCTGCTTCCAAAGAGACTTTGCATGAGTAATTTATACTGAATACAAACCTCTTTGGGAGGCCGTGCAATTCCGTTTTCGTGCTAGAGCATACCTTTTATGGAAATTGAAGAAAGTCTTACACTACATTTCATATACAAAATTATATAAAATAAGAAATTGGCTGAAAGCAAGTAAAATTAGCAGCGATTTTATATTTCAAATTCGTTTTTATTAGTCATTGCTGATTTTGTTGGAATCATCATTTTTTGCCACTGCCGTTCTAAATTTCTTTAAACAATTTCCACCTCTAGGCCGTTACTCTTCCAACGGAGAAATAATCACATTCGCTCAGAAGAATGTGTTCCTCTTATCGCAGGTGCCTTTTGAACTTGTATATATGTTTGCATGTAACACATAATAAAGATTAGTTTCTAATTTAACTCAACTACGTCTGGTTGAATTGAGATCCCAGAATGAGCAGCTGAATATGCTATGGAATATATCAGCAGTTATCACCATTCTCGACTTCGTTACTTATTGCAGGGTTTGGACATTGCGCACATACGGGTATTGATAAAACATTGTCGAATGTAGCACGTAGCATTTGCTCCGACAACCGTGTTGCTCGTAAAACGGTACTAGTGACAGTAAAGAAATATTTTTATAGTGCCTCTTATCTCTTAGTAGGTGGAAATAACTACAACATTCTTATCGTTTTTATACAACTTCTGAGGGGGCTTAATATTTTTTGATTATATTTTTATTTTGCCATTTATTATTTGACATTATTGTTTTCTTTTACATAAACATGAAACGTATATGCTGTAATATGTTTGCATTTACCTCTGGGGAAATGTTTGTAAAATGTCGAAAGGAAGTCGTCTTAAGGATCTGTTGCTCAACTTTTCTTGTAAACGAGTCCGTGAGGAATTAGATCTAGTTGGAGAAATGAATCCGTAGAGATTTAAGATTTCTATTATGGGCAAAGGTGCTTTGAATAGCTAAAAACGTGTGCTAAGAAGAGATAGTCAGATTATACTACACACAGCAATTTTATTTTGATTTTGATTTTTAATCAAAATACGAGCAGTTTAAAAGAAATTTAATATTCCATGCTTACACGCGAACTTAAAAACATCCGTTTTTGTGATGATCATACCGGAGAGATGGGCCTAAACTAATTTATGGAAAATAAATTGCAGTCGTCGTGTTTTTGAAAATCTTTGCATTATGGCTTCTAATAAATTTTTCATATAATTTTGTATGTACTTCAAAGTAATTCTTGAAATCAAAGATTTTTATTTAAAAAAGTGTATTTTGAAAATGAAGAAAATTGTAATATTGATTTTTGTTGGAGTTTATTTCCGTTTTTTTTTTAAAAAAATATTTTTTTTATTCTGTTTTTAACTTTTGGATCAATAGCCCCTTAAAGTTATTGATAAGTTATTGGTAGGAATTGTGCGATTACCATTGCCTAAGGTAACAATTTTAAAATAAATTTGTAGATGGAATATTTTTTTTCTTCATCAAACCGTAGAATTGGATTTTTTTTTTAAATAAATATTTATTATCAAAAATATTATTTTAGTTTGATGTCTCACTGCGTGTTTACTTGCTGAATGTTTGTTCCAGTTGACGGTCCACTAAGCAATGAATTTTGAATCCATAAAACTAATTTCTTCACAATTTTTAATTTTAAAGTACAAGGAACGTTGGAGGCGTGGAAAATTATCTTTTATAAGTACTGTCAGGAGCCGTTAAAATAATTGATCGGCTGTAAAGAGCGAGAACGAAGAAAGTTTTTGATAAACACTTTCGTATTTGTAATTAGCCTGAGACCAATGTGGTTGCTTAATGATAATTTTACTCTCAGAATATAGATTAAAAGTTATGAAATTTTAAAATTTAAAAAGTGTTTCTATGTTTTTCTTTTTTCTATTAGAAAGTGTAGGAAATTGGCCCTTCCACAGTTCAACATTTTCTTTATTTGAAATATCACTTGGCCAGGTGTGACATTGTCGGTCGTTTGCGGCAGTTTGCGACGTCCATTAAGAACCCCAACTGAGTTCAAAGAAGAAAAGCGAACAGTTGTCACATGCACTATTTTTTTCGCCTTTTTTTCTACAAGTTCGTATGTACTTTTTAAGGGTTTAATATGCTCGTGTAGAATATCACGACACAATTACACCACGCTTGAATAGACAACAGGGCCAGACTATTAAAAATTTTACAGCATAACATTGTTGATCTTTGAGCTTTGCTGCGGTTCAGTAAACACAGAAGATATAAAACTTCTCATAAAAATAAAATTGAATGACAATTTTTAAATTCTTTGACTTAAATTGTGAGTATTGTGATTGTGACCATTAAGTTTGAGGAGCTAGCGAATAGCCGGTGGTCGTTGCATGAGGACAGAACTAGAGGAAAGAATTGGTTGTTAGCTCTCGAGATTGTGCAATGTAGTTTTAGCACGTAGTGACCACAAGATCGGCGATACCAGAGAGAATGCCTTTTTACGCATCAGATGGTAATGCAGCAGTGAAGAGATTCCAAAAGGGATTGTCGTGGCGTTAAGTTCGAATGAGAATGGAGAAGAGAGACTTGCCAGAAGTAGATCGCGGGTAAGGAATGGTGATTACTTTCACTAGACAGTAAAAGAAAGGCCAAAGACGTCGCAAATAAGAGTGATTATTCCTTTTTTCTGAGAGTTTCCTGGGTTGCCACGATAACAATGGGTAGAATAAGACATGCACTTAAACGTTTAGTAAAAACTCGAGTAAAAAAAAAACGGAAATAAACTGCAGTATTGGAAAAACGTTATGTACATTTCAATAAGTGAGTGAAATATCGAATTCTATCCATGTCTCCATGAAGTGAATTTATTTCAGTTTATGCCGGATGTGTTTTTTTGGATAGCAGTTATGACGTGATTTTACGCCATCAGAGTTGCAAATACTCGGTTGAAAAGATATTTTCAGTTGTCATATTCAGATTAAACTAAAGTTTACCCAGATTAATCCAACAACTTTGATTCTTGGTCTATTAAATTTGAATGACTGTAAAAGAATAAACAAAATAATGGCGAATGTTTGATTGAAGCAAAAAACTATTGGCATTTGCCCAACAAAAGGGGCATTCTTCTAATTTGTTTGGCAAATTTGATGGCTGGAAAGTAGACTTGTCTGCTCGATCCGCATCAATGTTCCTGGATTCAGGTCTAACATGTCAGATGTCCAGATCGATACTGTGGAACTTGTGCTTCATATATGATTGATGATAATGTAAATAGAAACTTGAGTATAGTTTAATAGGTGCGTTCAAATTGGTTAAGCAAATACAGTACTTAAATTGCTTACATGAATAAAAATAATTGAAATGAATTACTTATTATTGAATGCTTCTAAATGGATAATATTGTCACTAATGCATGTGCGCAGCTGAAATCTGAATGATTGTTCAACTGAGCACGAGCAAATCGCGTCTTTAAAGACGCGACTTACTTACTTTCCTTAACTTACTGTAAGTAATAAGTGTTACTTACAGTTAGTTAAGGAAAGTAAGTTAATAATGGACTAACTAAGCCAAGTACATCATAAGAGAGTATGCGGAAGGGTACTTGTGCATTATAAAAAGTGGAGTTATACTCTTATAACTACTGTATAACAGAGGCCTGAATTATAACTTTATTTTATGAAATAAGGGAGCCAATCCGCTTCAAGTACCTTATGATTTTGCTAACATGGCGCCTGACCCAGTTTGACACTAATAAAATGAATATCTCATCAATCTCAGATTAATTAAAGCATCACTTATAAAAGATGATCCTTACAACTTAGACAATTAATCTGCTAGTCCAAACTAGACCAACAATAGCAACAAATGTGATATCTTCCATTGTTAAAGGAGTTGCAGCATGAAAAATATAACTTGATCTAATACGACGTAATATTGGTTGTAGTTATCAAATTTCTGGTCAAAAATGTGATAGCTGTAATAATTATATTAATATTAATTGATTTCTCTTTTGCTTCTCTTCATTGCTTGAAAAAGCAGTCAGGACTCTCTATATCCGAATCACGTACTAGCCAATAGAAGGTCACGCCCGGATGACGTATTAGCAGGGTTTAATGCGCCTGAAGCTACAGCGCATGCTTGCGCATGAGCCTTATGGTGGTGTTAGGGAAGTTTAGCAGATTTCCTCCTATTTTTGGCCAATTTTTTTATCAGTTTGGAAATATCTGCAGAGGAATTTCTTTAGTTGAAACATTGGGACAGCCAAAAATATTAAAATTGGAATTTTAAATTGTGAATTGTGAATTTTGCTCTTGTTTCTGAAGGCAGGATTCGAGCGCATTACTCGAAAATCATGCTTGTTGTTGGAATAAAGAGTCTTGTCGCGTATAACAAGAACATGCAGCTGGCATGATTGAGACCGGTCCGACCAACTAATATTTCAACATGCCCAGTCGATGGTTTGCAAGTGGCACCATGCTTCAGCTAGCATGATCATGACCAAACTGACCAAACCAACATTTCTTGATCAAACAATTCCATTTTATTAATGTAGAGTTGTAGACTGATGTTGTTTAATTTTGGTTTCCCTAAAAAATATTAAATGACCTTCAACCTTCACATCCTGTTTCTAACTCAGTTTTATAATACAATATAATTTTATAACTCAAAAGTGCTAACCCGCAAACACACAAATTTGTAAACTTTCTGATGATCTTATACTACAGTTATAAGGTTATAACACCACTTTTTATAACGCAGAAGTAATTCTCTAAAGAGAGTTTGTGGAAAAGGAAGATTAAAAATTCTGGAGTGAAAACAAGGTTCAACTTAGAACATTCAAGCAGATTTATCATAATCAATTTGAATGCACCTATTGATCTTATACTGTAAGTTGATATTTCCATTTGCATATTTATTGGATGTTTTATTGATTTCTGGGTACCACCAAGTGCCGTCATATGTGCTATTTCTATTGAGTGGTCGTAGTGATTATTCATTTTTGTCATTTTTATCAAAAGAATAAAAGATATTATTTGACATAAAACTTTCGGTAATTAGTTTGACAGAAACCAATAGTGTGTGGAATTATTCAGAAAAGGTCTATCCGACCGTATGATTAGTTAGGATCAACTTGAGCGTCAAACACAATTAACTGGAGAATTGCATGGATTGCAAGAGTCATAAAGTGCATGTCACGGAATGTAAGTGTACATGAACAATTTAAAGCGAATGTAAATATGCCAAATAGAATACACATTGTACAACTGACTTTAGATACGGCATAGCGAGGACCAGGCAAGCGCCCCTCGCCAAACTTTCGGACCTAAACTCTTCCAATGTCCGGTAATGCTAAAAACTTTTTCTAGACCAGGAGCTGGACATGGTTCTGGAACCATAATTGCCTACCTCAACTAGGAAGGCCGGGTTATGAATGCGTGTTTGTATCCGGTAATATTGAATTTTTTGTGCTTAATATGTTGATTAAATTTGTTAAAAATTGAACGCGCACTCCTCTAGACCGGGCACTTTTTTTTGGCACGCCTATGCACGATCTATAGGAAGTTCACGGCATTAATGAATTATGCATTTACTGGCTGTCTAATGTTGCGAAGCAATTTGCAAGTTAATTAAACCTTTTAGTATCAGCATTTGCATTAGTTTAACTTTCATAGTTTAACTTTTATTATCATGTATATATTAAACACAATTAAAAGTTCATTATTACTGGACATTTATTTACATAATGCGTAATCAAATTAAGAACACAAAAGAAAAGTTTGAAATAAATAAATAAAGTTTAATTTGTTTAATATGAACAATAATATCTTGGAAGTTTTCTTTCAGACTAAAGAGCTTAAGAAAAATTCGATATTCTTGGAATTTTTTTCTGCTCATTGGGGAACATTGGTAAAAATCAATTCTGTGGACGTGGTTAGCTTTTAATCAACTACGCAATTTTTTACTTATTATTTTTATTTTGAATAGGGAAAAAATTAATAAAGAATAAGATGTTTTACTGTGTTTGTTGTCTTCTATTATGATTGTCGTTCCAGTTATTGCCTACAACAGTTTCCTTTCCACATTTTCTTTTAAAAAATAAAAGCAAGCCAGATGATGTACACTGGAACTTTTGAAAGCAGTAGGTGGCTGCAGTGTATCTAATATAATTACAAACTAAATTGTTTTTGTCATGTCTTTAAAAGCAAGTTTTTAGTAGGTGTTTGATGACTTGCGTGTGAATAAGGTTGCTATAATTAAATTTCTGGCGGCTAGTGGAATTTATTTGAATTTAGGTCACGAGTTTCGTCTCCTGAGCGTGTAATTTGCTTTCACAGTACCTATTTTACAATTATTCATGGATCTTCTTGTTTTGTATAAAATATTAATGAGGAATGATAGTCTTCTAAGTCTATTACTTTTGAAAATGATAAATGTTTGACTATATTAGTAATAGCAATGGCAGGGACAACAAACTAAGTTGCCAAATTTAGGACAATGTAAGTTAATAAGCTTATGTGTTGATGCAATAAAAAATATAAAAATAAACCTTTAAAAAGAAGGTTTCTTGAAGTTGTTTTTGCCATTTCTTAGATTACAGAGGACGGCAGCACTCTACCAAGAAAGTGTGTTGAAAGGGGTTTTCTTTGTACGTTGCAGGCTGTACAGGCAATATTAGGGTTTAGCGATGAGTTAGAATGTTCTGAGAACTGTGGAGCTGTTGAAAGTTGCGTATTTTTTTTCCAAGTCAAAAAATACTGTAAGTTTTCGGTGTGTGAAGAGTGCGCAGAGCTAAAAATACAACTCCTGGCAAAAAGTTTTAGAACATGTACGATTTGTGTAACATTGTATTTGGAACTGTTTTACTCTGAAATAACAAACAGTACAGAAAATCCAAAATATACATTTTATTTATTTGGGTGTTGACTATTTGTGGCTAAAAATAAGTCAAGTCATTCGTCCAGAAATCATTTTTCTGTCCGACCTTATTTAGTTGAATTTTTGGCCACAAATAGTCAATACCAAAATAGATAAAATGTATATTTTGGATTTTCAGTAGTGTTTGATATTTCGGAGTAAGACACTCCAAATGTAATGTTACACACATCATGCAACGTGTTCTAATATTTTTTGCCAGGGTTTGTAGATGATGTTTCATGTTGAGTTGTTACAGTTGCTTATTTTAGTTGTTTATTGACGTTGGGAGATGTAGAAATGATATCACAATGAGTTGAAACCAAAGAAATGGTTTTTTGGCAGTAGTAATTTAATTTTAACTATTAGTGCTTAGTATCAATGTTTAAAGCCAGCTGCTCCAATATTTTTTTCTCTTCAGCCTTCAGACATTTCTTTTTATTTGATAATTTAAAACTTTATCTGATTTTACTTGAGGTAGATAAAGACGGTTAGGAAAGGTGAAACAAACTTGGAGAGTGGGGAACTGATCCGTGGTTTCATTTCTTTTCACCAGCTGCCTGTTAGAATAAAGGCTAGATTCTTTCTGTCTTGCTGGGTTTTATGGCTGAACTGAAACAAGAAACATGGCTGAGTTGTAAGGCGCTTTGCTTGATAGCTCTCTTTAATCTTTTCCACACTTTATTAGTTTTGTAAGAAAAATAAAACAAAA
Source organism: Strigamia transsilvanica (assembly GCA_034701245.1). Lineage (NCBI taxonomy): Eukaryota > Metazoa > Arthropoda > Chilopoda > Geophilomorpha > Linotaeniidae > Strigamia > Strigamia transsilvanica. The sequence continues at coordinate 6,540 of JAQIXU010000718.1, read as the reverse complement.
CCTCCAAAAATGAAACTGGTATAACTATGTAAATACTGTATGTTTATATATATATGTACTTGTGTGTGTGTGTGTGTGTGTGTGGATATGTATTTTTCTTATTATTTTAGTTAAAATAATGAATAAAACATTTTAATTTAATAAAAGAAGAAATACTATGGTTTTAGTAACGGCACAATTTCATCTGGGAAATTTTCATCATGTACTTTGTCTCATGTGTGAATATTATGCCATAACGTGAAGAGTTAGTGTGGTATGAAATTGAAGAAAAAGGAAGGTTTACTGATGTTATCTTTCAGACTCTTACATAATTCATGTTTTTCTATTGGTTTTCTTTCATTTTTTAATATCTTAGTCATTTAGTTTTAACAGGGGATTTGTTTTACTAGCTGATAAAATAATGTGTTTATGTAGTAATAACATTTATTTCAATACGTTCTTGGCAATTTCCGGGTTTATAAAGGCTCTTTTATGAAAAATGGTTTATATTTTTATATTAAATATAATTACTTGTATATCTCTAACTTAGACCTAGATTATGGATTTAGCTTCTTCATCTTTAAGAAGTATAAAAGAACTTTTCTTTTTAAGTTTATTTCTGCCAAAATGTCAGAGATCAAATTCCATTAAATTCTGGTGTAAGCTTTTTTTTTATTATTGAAGATGAGATTTATTTTTATTTTGAAACTGGTTTTTAAAAGGCCTTTGTATAGTTATAGTTAATTTTAATATTACCGGTATGGAAATGAAGTGGTAAATCATATTAAGAGTATATTGCATAAATTGATTGCAGGGCCACTGCTAGGCACAAACAGAGCAAGCAGTTGCTTGGGGTGCCAAACTGGTTAGGATAGGTCTCAGAGAAATATATTCTCCTTTGGGTTAGGGTAGGCGTAGGCAGAAATTTTTTTGAGGGGGGGGGGGGGGGCGCGTTTTTATAGTTTTTTTTTTTGGCGCCAATAAATTGTCTGCTTATGATGCCATTTTGTCTTGCGGACCTGATTGAATGTTGTACAAACAAAGTAAACTAATTTTGACAGAGTACGACTTATTTATTTCTACTGAATAATTACTTATCGAATTTTCTCTCTAAAAGTCTTTGGATTTGACAAGCTAAGTTTAGGCTTCAGCATCAGAACATTTCATAACTTTTGACAAGACTAATGACTTTTTCTAAATTGAATATTTAAAGGAGACTAAGCTAAAAAAAAAAAAAATAAAGCAAAGTGAAATAATAGGCTTAGACGTATGGGCCAAAAATCAACGAATAAAAAATATTAACTGTTGCTTTTTGAAGTATCTAAGTAAAAATTAGGCTTCACTGTGATTTTTATAGCAGAAGTGACGTCAAACACAAATACATTATGAAGTCACTTTTGCCAAACACACAGGAAGTTCATAAAAGAGAGTTTTTTTAATTTTTCTTTAATTTATAGAGACATTTGAATGTTTGAGAAAACATTAGAATTTTGTTAGCCCCTTTGTTTATACGACTTTGCCATTCATATTTTCCACTTAACAGATGCAATAAGAGTGAAGTTGGTCGAGTGTGAGACTCAATGACTAAGAAACATTGAAGGGGAGGAGACGTAGAACCCGATTGAATCACTAGAGCAGGATCAATTTTTTTTCCCTTGTTAAACCTCCTTTCTTATTATTTTTCTTGAGTCGTAAAAAAAATGCACACGTTTCAACAAAATTCAAAGTATCTGCGCGTAAGGCATTTGCTGCTGTGTTTTTTTACTTACACCTGAGTTAATTTAATTTTCTGTATAAAGACGACAGTACACATTGAAATTTTAACATAAAATGAATGAAGATTTGATTGATCAATTTGGAAATAAATATAAAAGAAAAAATGCTTTGCAGAATTTTACTATGTTAAAGTTAATGTGTTTTTCGAAGTTTAGAGTGGTTATTTGCAATGAGATTGATCCGTTGTACGTGGTCAGTTTTTTATTGGGTAATTACAGTAAAGTGCGGACTTTTAAATGTCTCAAGTTTGTGATTAAGTTAAAAGCATTTTCTTATACCAATAGGCTTTCTAAAAATGTGTTTTTTTTTTTTAATGTGGTGGGAGAATTTCTAAAAATGTTTTTTTTTTAATGTGGTGGGAGAATTTGGTTTAAATGACCGATGCGGTCATTTGGACCACATTGAGGGTTTCAAAATATTGTTACTTAAAATATACTGCGGTATTGGTCAATGAACGTCTACCTACACTGTGTATCCGCATTCTAATGCCCGGAAGCCTACTGCACTATTGGTATGGCCAAGGTCCAAGGAACATGACATTCTTTGTAATGCTCTGCGGCCACGTTTAGTGGATGGAATGTACGGACTTCAACAGATCGGCAAAGGGAATGTGCTTACTCGCTCCGAAACACTAAGCGCATTCATAAAGATGGCACATTCATAAAGTCATGATAACTTGCATGGAGTGCGCATGCCCACTGCGACTGAAAACAGACTAAATCGGCCGCCATTTTTCAAGTTAGATCGAGGCAAGCAGTTTAAATATGTTGTTTAAAACGCTGAATAGTCTAAATTACTTTATGAATGCACCTACAGTAGTAATTTAGACTAAACAGCATTTTAAACAACACATTTAAACTGCTCATTAAGATGCTTGGCTTGATCTAACTTGAAAAATGGCAGCCGATTAAGTCTGTTTTCATTCGCATGTGGGCATGCGCACGACATTTAGACAACAAAGTACGTTAAACATGACTTTATGAATGCACCTACAATAGTGATAATGGCCAAGTATGAACTAACTGGGTAAGATATTTTCTCAGAAGATGGCGAGGTTTGTCAGTTCCATGTGATTGTCGCAAATTATTTACATAAAAAATATTCCGTTTTAAAAGTTGAAAGTGCTTTTTTTATTTGTTAGAAAGGAAAGAAAAGATCCTTTAAAACGTGCAGTTTTTTAGCTGGGTATTAGAGGGCTTAAGGTATTCAGGAACTACAGTATGTTTTTTTTAACTGTTTATTAAATTGATTTTGCTTTTAGTTTTTAAATGCTTCATAGATGGTTATTAAATATGTGCAATTCTTGATTTAAATATATAATATTTAGAAACTTTTATAAGCCTATTATAGAATGAATTTGTTTACAGTGAATAGATTTATGCTTTTCTTTAAAAAAAAAAAGAAAAAGACATTTATTTAACATCTGTACTATACTAAGAAGGGAGGGAAAATAATAGATTAAATTTCTACTTTCTAAGAAATAGCGGTAACACTTTAAAGTATTAAAATATTAAATATCCATAAATGTTATTAAAATTAAAGCGAAACTTTTTAAAAAATATATTAGTCTGACTTTTCTGTGGTATCCGTATTAAATATTTACTGTACGTAATTGTAAATTCTAATTTTGAGAAGAATCTTGTTTGTTCATATTTTAAAAAACAAAATTATAATAGAAATGCTGTGTACCGTACTTTGTTATGAAAATAGAGTGTTTATTTCTAAGCAACCAGGAAAATAAATGAAACTAATGCGAAAAATATTTTATTCTGGACATTTGGAAAAAATGTATGTGCACCCACGTACACAAACCAGCTTCTGTACACAGTGAAGACATTTACGGATGAGTGTTTTTTTGCAAACTGACAAACACTGTAATAAATCTTCATTATGGAAAACTAGGTCTTTGCATTTTTACATATCCACAAACATGACAATTATTTTTCTTCTCCGACATTAGAAGATTCTCATAAAAATGTCTCATAAATAAACCTTATGGAGTGTTTAAATCAAAATAAGGAACCGGTATTAAATTAGATTCTTGTCTTATTTCAATACGGTAATCAATTGACAACTGATGGAATTTTCTTTGTGTTTGGATTTGTTTTAATTGATGAAGCAGAAATACAGTAAATTAAAAAATAATTAATCAGTCAATCCTCATTCGGTTAATTTTATTCCATGAAATAAAAATAATTTGTGCAGTATTAATTAACAGGAATGAGTGCAAATAAATTAACAAGTACTTTTCCTTGTTTACACGTGCTGGGGGGATTTGAAGAACTTAATTTCCAAGTATTTTTAATGACTGGAAATGTGAAGTTGCAGCTGGATTAAGCTAAGTCATTTTCTTTATTGTTGCATTTAAGTACTGTAGGACCATCATAAATCATTTTGTTATCCTTTTGCCATTTATTGTATATTTCTATTAAATGATTAATGACTCATGAACGAATTTCTTTTCCAAGTTTTGATTTATTCAAGTGTGTAAAGTAGGTGATGGGTTTTTGTAGTAATTATTTTCTCAACAAAAAATAAATGACTTTCATACTCAACGAGACCTGGATTTGGGTTTTTTTAATTGAAAACTATATTCAATCATACTTGAAATTGATGATATCAAAATTCCTTAAACTTTCAGGACAAAAGGTCAAATTTATCATTATAATTTGACGGTTCTTACGTGAGTGACCAACATTTACATGAATCAATCTATCTTTTACTTAAAAGTCTGATCGTGACAGGTATCGGCAATCGTCTAAGCCATGCCAGTGCGAAATGAGATGACAAAGTAGTTATGATCGATCTCTCTCTCGTTTTTATTGCTAGCAAACAATGCTAAAATATGCGAAATGGAGAAAATGAAATGATTTTCTAACTGAATATCGAACAGATTTAAACGAAGCAGCTTTAAAATATTCTTATTTTAAATTCTAGATTGCTATCAAATTTTTATTTGTTTTGTTTTTATTTTTGTAAGAAAATTGCAACTTTTATGGCTGGTTTTTCATTTTTTTTTCACTTTGCTGCATTTTCGCTTTCTTTAGTGGGTGTCAGATTTCTTTGAATTGTGACAGTGCATAGATACATTCCACCATCTTTATCATCTCAAGACTCAGATCAAATTGTAGTCTTGTCAGAAATGTCAGCTGTCAACTTTATAAGTAAGCATGGAAAAAGGCTTTAACTCCTATATTTGGAAATTAATTCATTTAAGTGTCAGAATAAAATTTTTTTTCACTATTGATTTAAATTATTTGACAAATTTATCATTTGATTGAGGGTATTTCACCATTTCACTGCGAACAAAGTAATTGTAAAAAAAAAATTTTGGCGTGTGAATATTGTGGTGGCTTTTTAATTTGCAAAAACAATAAGACGGAAACTTGCAGAAACTTGCTTATTGATTGGAAGACTGCACATTGTGGTTTGTCACTTTTGTGCACCGTCTTTTATGTCGCAAATTTTTCTATTCACAATGAACATTTTAATAGTAATAAATAATAACAAGAAGTTTTATTTTTTATATGCAAATGGAATTGTATTTAAAATTATTACTAAAGAGGACATACCTTGTGGTGACCCCAATGGGATCTTCCCATGTCACCAGGTATTAACTTAGGAAAGCCCAACATTCAGGTTTCCTAATTAATTACTTTTATCCTCACTGAGTCATTTCCTATAGGGAGCACAGGTGCATGCCTCCAGGTGATATCAGGCTGCTTCGCTTGCCACCTCATTGGTCAAACTGATTACCTGGCTGACTGGATAAAGGTGGGTTTTTCCTGCCTTCCCTGCAGAACAGAACTGAATATCGAACAAACCAAAACTACTACCTGCTAAGAGATCCTCAGCGCGTCAAACCAAGGAGTGACCGAAGACATAAGCACAGGCAGTGTGGTATCCGAAAGGCATCGTTTTCCCAGTTCTAACTGGTAAAATTAGGAATTGTTGATAGATCGGCCATGAGAACCTCTCGAGGATGCTCATATCTAAATTTGGCCCAATTGCTCCAACTGGAGTCTTACGGCCAACACCACATGGTACGACTCAGATTGGCAAGTTAGGACTCCTGACAAACCAAACGATCATATCTACCTAGACAACACACGAAGGCCACGAGTAGAAGTCTACACCCAGAGCATCTCATTGTGTCCAACGAGTTGGACCCATAGGACAAGAAGAACGAATGAGTGGACGCCATTAAAATCACATTCGACTAAAGGTGAACGGAAGCATGGCCAAAGGCGCCATCTTGTTTCCACACATCACAAAGAAAAGACGGTTGATTATTATTCATCATAAAAGAACAGATAATAAAAGACGTCATAAAAGTAATCACTGCATATTTTGAGTTATTCATTAGTAATCATAATTAATAGGGTAAGTGATCTTGTAATAACATTCAGATAAGTCAGTCAACTACAGATTTGCCTTAAATTCCTCCACTCTATCCTATATACAGATACAAGTAGGGATGCGACAACTTATCTGAAAATGATGCATAATCTTAAATTTATATCAACTGACCAAAACAGCTATTGCCTCTCCTTTTCTTTAGGACAGCGTTTCCTAAACTGTGCTCCGCGGAGCCCTAGGGCTCCGCGAGACACCTCAAAGGGCTCCGCGAGACACCTCAAAGGGCTCCGCGAGACACCTCAAAGGGCTCCGCGAGACACCTCAAAGGGCTCCGCGAGACACCTCAAAGACATAAAAGAACTATGTAAAAATACGATTAGGGGCTCCGCACACAATGATTAGGGGCTCCGTGAAAATTCGCATGCT
>JAQIXU010000717.1:0-25925 GCA_034701245.1 Strigamia transsilvanica | reverse complement strand
TAACCAACGCCAAAACCATGGCATTGCCTAACTTAAGAGCGCCTTTCATCGTCCACACCGATGCAAGTCGAATAGGATTAGGAGCCGCCTTAATGCAAATTAAGAGCGTCGACGGACAAGAAATTGAAGTTCCGATTAGCTTCAAAAGTAGAACCCTACAACCCGCTGAAAAGAATTACAGCGCCACTGCAAAATATGGCACACACATATTTAAAGTCTGTCGTGATGGCAATCCGTGATGGTCTTTTTAGCTTAGAATGTGCCGATATTTGCGATTTAAAAAATGAGAGCGATGGTCCAGATAAAAAATTTGCACTCGAGTCCAAGAACTGCTGCAATGATAGTCTGCAGTGGTTTTGATCGCAGCTGCTTCTTGGAACGATATATTTTTTGCCTCGTGTAATGTAAAAGTTTTCTTAATTTTATTTTACAGTTGGTAATTCGAGTTGGCATTTTTCGTTTGCAGCCTACAGTCGGTGTGGGATTAGCAACATTAATTAGTGTTGGTATGGCTGACCAAATTAATCTAATTTTTATTTTAGATGAACAAAGAAATGCAGACATTGTGGATATTTAAAAATATTTATTTACTGACTGGTAATTTTTAAATATTTTCTTTTCTTATTTTTAATTTTTCTCATTTTTCCATTAATTTCTTTTAACTTTCTATGAATTTTTATCTTAAAAAAAAGGCACATGACAAAAAATTTTGCATCTTTACATGTAGAAGGGAATTCAACAGTTTGGTTACTTGTTAAGGTACATACAGTTTGGGAAATATTATCTTTTTGAATAGTATTAGTAAAATTTCCATTAAACACACTTTCACAAAGCTCAATAAATTTAAGAAAAGCTTCACTCGGTAGAAGTAAGTGGTGGAAATCGCTGTTGGTATTGTCATATGCCTTAAAAATGTTAAGAGTTGTCTGTCACGAGAAAAAACCTTTGTTTTATCTTGTAGCTGTTGAACACAATTGAACACAATGTGCGTACCGTCAGGGGTGTTCTCCGGCCTGACAAAGCGAGCATCGACGAAGATCGTCTCGCCCAGGTTGTTGTGGACGAGCTGGCAATCTGGCAATTTGACCTCGGAGCTTGGCGACTTGCTACTTGACAAGCACAAACGAACTAGGAGGATGGAGACATGAGGCCAGGAGACCTACACCATTTATTAAAACACCATTTGTTAAAACACCATTTATTAAAACACCATTTATTAAAACACCATTTAGTAAACACCATTTATTAAAACAAAACACAGAATACAGGTGGACAGGTCAGACATAGACGGAGTGCACACCACTACGCACTGGACGACAGCTACACAATGACACACACAGTGGAATGGATGCGAAGAGGATGCAGACAGACGGCTACATGTATCACTAAAAGTACAGCTGCATACACAGAGAGCGCGGAGGCACTAGGATGCTGCGTACGGACACCACACACGGCCGAGCCACGCCATTCAAAAAAGATCTGGACTGACCTGCTCCTCACACGGCAACGGCAGTGGCACCTCGGTGCTTTCGAGGTCGGCGTCCGTCGGTGGCCAGGGTCGTGGAATGTCGGCGCGGAGGCAGGCGGCCGCAACCAGGTAGAAATGCCACCGCCGAAACAGGAGGTCCGCCTGCACGGCGTGTGCTGGCCGGGCGCGTTCGCCACGAGCAATACGCGCGACGGCAGCCTGCACCAGGGCGTGCCGGGCGAGTCGGTCGCATCGTGCCAGGCGGGTGAGGTTGTTTCCGATGGCAAGGTCAAATAGATGGAGCTCGTTCAGATGGGGATACGCGGGAAACCCCACGCCCTCCACGAGCTCGCGAGTGCCTGGCCCAAAGAAGTGGCCACAATTGATGATGGGATGGCGGGGGTGCTCAATACAAATACTGAAGGCACAGAGCTCTTTTCTGTGCATCCTGGGAAGTGGATGACCAGGGTCACCACAACACTTAATCCCACTGTCTTGCTCCATAATTTCTGAAACTAGTTGTGGTTGCAGTTGTTCTTGTTGTTCTTCTTCCTCATCTGTAAAGTCAATTTCCACGACTGCATATGGTGGATGCAGTTCACGCTGTAGGTCTGCAATTCTTGCTTCTGCTCCCTGCAATTGGTCTTGCGTCATCTCTAGCTGTTGCTGCATTACCCACATCTCTCCACGCAAAATTGCAAGTTCGGTTTGCTGCTTCTGGCATAGTTCAAAGAAATTATGCAACATACATTCAACCGAAGTTGAATGTGATCCTTGCTGGATTGGAGCAAGTGGTGGCATATTTGCAGATGGTGGAACTGGGTTGATCAATGATGGTGATGGTGATTCTCTTTCATCATAATTGGTTGGCTCTTCATTGCTTGGTCCTTGTGCAAGCTCATCAAAGTTAGCAAAAATGTTTCTTGCTACTCGTCTTGGTGGTGTCATGTTTGAAGTGATTTTTTTGCTGGCTCAAGTGCTGCGCTTATATTTAGTTTTCAGCACAAAGAAAGGAGTAAGATTTCCTGTCTCAAGCTGTTTTTCCACATGTGGGTGTTTTTCTTCAATCTGTCTCATGTGTAAAACCGCAGTAGTGGGTGGTCGACTTCTTTGGTCACTACGCCACACTTGGTACAGCAAAAAGCTTTCCTAACATTTTGTATGTCTTTGGACTGCAGCGGTAAATCGAAAGGGCCAACATTTTGTTTTCATTAGTCCATCTCAGCTGTCTTTTTAGCTTAGAATGTGCCGATATTTGCGATTTAAAAAATGAGTGATGGTCCAGATAAAAAATTTGCCCTCAGATCCAAGAACTGCTGCATTGATACAGTCTGCAGTGGTTTTGATTGCAGCTGCTTCTTGGAACGATATATTTTTTGCCTTGTGTAATGTAAAAGTTTTCTTAATTTTATTTTACAGTTGGTAATTCGAGTTGGCATTTTTCGTTTGCAGCCTACAGTCGGTGTGGGATTAGCAACATTAATTAGTGTTGGTATGGCTGACCAAATTAATCTTTTTATTTCTTGAATAAATCTAGTGTAATATTTCATATTTCATATTTATTTGTAATGAATCTAGTGCTATGCTCCTGGATGTCAGAGAGAATGTTCTTTTCAATATATGAACAAAACTTCAATAACTAGGAGTCTTTAAACATTGCATATGCCTTTACGAGTGCATCCATTGTCTCACAATCCCACAATCGTTCAATGTCATCTTTCAACACTTTTTTATTATCCGTGTCACCCCTATTTTGAGTAATCCAGTGCTCAACATCTTTGAGTAGATGCTTTCGACATATTATAGTTGGTATATTAGGGAAAAAAATATGCATTATTAAGGTCACATGCAATTGGAATGTTGCAGGTATTTTTCATTCTAATTGCTTTCAAAGCAAATCGCAAAAACACTTCATGACAGCTAGCAAATTTTCTTTTATGCAGCATAAACGCTACCGGGAAAATTAAATTACCAATTAATCTAATATTTTTTACAACTAGCGTTGAGACATAGAAATCCCACATATTGAAGGTTGTGTCATACGTAGCAACTTGAGAAGTGCTTTGTTTTTGTTGCTTAAAGCGATGATGTTTCTTCCATACTTCAGTGCACTTGGGAGAGCACAAACAACAACTAAATCTGGAAACATTTGTATACATTCAACAAATGGTGATAACAAAAAACAAAAAAAAAAACACCAAACTTCAACATAGAAAAAAATTTATCTATTTACCATTAATTTTTACAGAGTGAGCATGTGCTACTCTCGTTGCCACACCCTTCGAAACAATCTTCATGAAAAATATGCAGTTTCACAATTCTTCTTCCTCTCATATTTTCTAAGCACCCGCGCGGCGTTTGCGGCTCCAGCGTCTGCTTCGATTGTGTCGGACGCGCTTCTGTCGTACTGCTCAGGTAGTCATTTGTGGGTAAATAACTAAATTAACCTGTGGAGATGTCAAAAAAACCTTCTTCATGTTGTTGCCGTGACGAAGCAGATTGCGACTGAACGAATTGCAGTTGAGCGTACAATCGGACAAATTAAAACTTATAAAATATTAACAACACTACAGCAACTGAGTTCAATTGATACCGTTTTTTACCTTATCTTTATATTGTTTGCTGCATTTAATTTTGAATATGATGAAAATTGTTTATTGTACAATATACCGCTTTGTTTTATTCTTTTTTAACACTAGTTCTTGCATTAAAACATGTTAAGAAATGTAGGAGTTTTGGTAGTGTATTTGTCCAAAAGTCAGGTGGATTCTCGTCCGCGTAGATCCGAATCTAATCGTTGCATTCGTCCAGAACGATGCAGTGTGTAAGCTTTCTCTTTTCTTTTAAAAAGTTGCTTACAGCATCTGAAAAAATTGGCAGTTTATACACCTTTGGCCACTGGTTTAAAGGCACATCTTTTGCCTGATCAGAAACATTCATTCTATAAAAAAAAAAATTATTAAAAAAAATTTTTCCTGAAAAAAGCGGAAGTGCATATATTAAGCTTACATAAAACTATCTCCTGTAAAATTTTCAGCATTTGAAGATGTTGAATTACTAAAACCAAAAAATGTATTATCATTACTTGAATTTAGGGGTTCATTGAAACTTCCTGGTGGTGTTTTTAATTGATTAATATGGCATGTTAATTTACATCTTTGCCCAATCTTTGGAACAATATCTTTCATCATGTCATATGTTAAATTAACAAGTGCCACACCATTAATTTCATTTTCTAAATCAAAAAAACATAATTTTTTTTGCATTTACAATTAAAATAAATTATATTCTTACCTAAAAATATTCCTTCCAAATTTTCATAGCCATTAGCTGCTAGCCAAATTACCACATCAATAATATTCCAATTTGTTGGATTAGTATTTGGAAATGTCATAATTAGTTATTATTGTTATTAGTTATATTAGTCAATTCGAGATAATTGTGGTTCGTTATTTTCTCACTAGGTGGTGCTCATGGTCACCGAGTTGTCTTTTCTCCGTGCGTGCTTTTAACTAGTAATAGCTGACGTTATTTCGTGTTTAAATTGGTTTTTTACTCAATCCAAACCTTCTTCAATTCTCTACCAAACTTCGTAAGTCTATTAATTAGCGCCGGTTCTCAACTTAGGTGGTCTCATTCAATTAAATGTTATGTTTCTCATTTTTTAACCTCGATATTAATACTATCTATTCTCTTGTTTACAGCGGTTAACCGTTTGATTCGATGGCTTGGTTTGGCCAGCCCATGCTTCGGGTTTTACCTAACTCTGACTGACCATTCAAATTTCTCGCAATGGCTCGGACCATTTAGGATTCATTTGATATTATTGATACGTTACTTGGGCAATATCAGGGTCCCAGTTCTCTTCCTCGATTGCTTCTGCGTGATTTATCCCCATCTCACCTTTATAGTCGAGTTCTTCTTCGTTTTTCATCGTGGAGTTTTCCATCGTGGAATGAAAACTTTATTTTTAACGGTTTAAAACTTTATTTATTCATGTAAACAACAGAGTTTTTTATTTCTTGCTTGACCTACATAATATATGTATTTAATAAATCAAACTCAGTTATTTAAACTTAGGTAATCCAGTTAGGATCACCACAATTGTATCAGCAGTTGTGCAAGAATTGAGCCAGGGGTAGCACCTGCTGCACAAAAGGTGCCAACAACTTGTGTCCATTGCCCCATAAATGGCCTAAACATAAACACACTGATTAAATGTTTATGGTAATACACTGCCCATTCTGAACAGTTATTAATGTAATGATTCTTAAAATATTTACCAAAAGCTTTTGTATTTTCTTCAGCTAAAAGCTGATGGGAAAAGCATTGTTGTGTGTTTCTTACAGCAAACATCTAAGCCTTCACTCTTGTCATCAATTATCATTTTAATGTGGAAAGAAGAAAATCGTAATTCTTCTACAGTATTAAGACTTTGTTTACAATGGTGTCATCTGGTAATGTTGCCCCATCATCAATATAGTGGTTGCGAAAAAGTTTTATGACATATGGCGCATCATAAAAATTCCAACTCTTCGGCCAGTACTTACTTGTAAAGTAAGTTTTCTCCTGTGTAACGCCTAAATCAGTCCAGGTTGTAAGATTTTTCACCCATATCACACACAACACCACTCACAATTAAACCAGCTTCTTGGACCTTCTTGGATCTTCACTAAGTTCATTTCTTTTCGCAGTTCTAACAATTTTAATAGTTCAACAACTATAAAAAGAAATCTTTGAGAACATCAAGTAAATTGTGTACGTACTCTTCTGGCCTGTTTTTGTCAAATTTATTCGCATGGTTCAAAATGCGCGGGTCAAACGGAAGTGGTACAATTCGATCTGTGTTTAACAACATAGGTGAAGTGCCCGTTGCTTTTGATTTTGCCGTGCGCAATGCAAAAGCAAACTCATTTAAAAATTTAGGCCATTGAGTTTTTATATCACGATTCACGCGTTCTGTAGGGTTCGCTTGAGCATGACATGTGCTAGTAGGCTTAGCACTAATGTGATGCTTTTTACAAAAATCCTTATAAATAATGCTAACGAACTGTCGTCGGTTTTCACTAATTATCTTCCGTGGATAGCCCATCTATGGGCCACGTCGTCGAGTTTATTTACAATGCACTTTTAATAAGGGATCGAATTTACTTATCAATAAAAGAAATTCTAGAAAATTATCATAATCTAGGTTTTCATTTAAAAGTTGAGAAGTAGATTCATTGATGCTGCAACAGCTTAGCCCCCGTTTGCCAATCAACTTAATTATTTCAATAACTCAGTTTAAATTGGGCGATTTCTATTATTATTCTCTAACGTCTGTTTATTTATTAAACTAAACGGGCCACCAGGAAACTCCCGGTAGCTTGCCGGGCCAATCCAGCACTGATTTACAATGACAAGAAGTCGAGGTGCTTGCACGGCGTTTTTTTTTTTTTGGGTCTTTTAAGCTCTGACTGTTAAACAATCAAACAATTGATCCATGCGGTCAATTAATATTGCAGTTGTAACTGCATCAATGGCCACACCAGAATTAGGCAAAGATGTTGCCGTGAACATTCCAGCTGCAACTGTGTGACTTAGCACTTGCGTAGCCAATTTTACCTTCATTGAACTAAAAGCAGTTAGTTTTGGTGCAAGTCTGACTTGTGAGTTCAGTCTTAATATCTGATTCATAAAATAAAACAATATGATCCCACTTAGCAATACCATTACCTGTATCCAATGAGTGTTTCTTTAAATTGTTGCAAAGACATTTAACAAGATGAGGTCGATCAAACATCCAAAAAATTTGTTATCATTGTATATAAAAAAAGTTGGTCTACAGAAACACCTAAACGTTTTGACAATGAAACATTTGTAGTTGCCATATCATAAATAATATTTGCAACATGAAATCCACAATTAGCTATGGCAGCAATGACTTTGTACAGAATCATTGTTTGCCATCCTGTAAAGTGGTAGCATATAGGGTGTTTCCATGCCTTCCCATACAACCCAGACATTACAAACACTAAAACATGTAGAGCAGATGATGTTTCACTGGTGGAATATTCTGTGTAGCCGTGGATGAGGTCCTTCAATTTGTCATGATATAGGTTTGCATGAAGAGACATTTCATCAAAACACACACTGATCACTTTCTCTTGCTTCATGGTTACACATGATGACATTTTCTTCAGAGAATTAATTTCAGCATTATTGATGCCCGGGCCTGCTAAAAATGAATCAACAGCTCTCCTCAGTGTTTGTTCATCAGGTGTGGCAAACATTGTTTTAAATATTCTGTATGCTTTACTGCTTGCATACTGTAAAGCTAAAGAAATTTGCTTGACTGATGTCTTCCATCGCATTTCTTTTGGTTTGTTGGAGCTTGCATCGAGCTGTGACTCAATAAAGTCTACAGAATGTGATGGCAACTTTTTCCTTAGCACTCTTAGAATGTCTTTATTTGTTAATTTATGGGGGGACCTTATTAAGTACATCAGATAATGCACTATACAAAGTTTCTCTTTGTCTCTCTTCCTCCCCTGCTAAAAAATCGTTTAATTCTTTAGCAGAAAAACGAACGTCAACATTTAAAAATATTCTGATCGGCCTACTCTTTTGAGTGAGAAATCTTGGTTACCGTTTCAATTTAGCCAAAATTGTTTGACCTTTTTAGGTTCGATGTAATCATCCTGTGGTACATCAATAGCCGTAAGTGGAGCTCTTGATAACTCATCTGCCACACTGTTTAATAACCATGTGAAAGTTTCCACAAAAAACTGTATGTTCCTAATTCGTCTTCGAAAAAGGTTCAGTAAATCGACTTCCTTCTGTTTGGTTGTTTGTTGAAAAGCATCTTCTTTTCCCGTGAATACAGTGATTTTTCAGGTGTGAAATAAACACGACTTGCTTGGTTGTAGTAAAAATGTGTACTGTTTATTGCTTTCAAAAACACTGATTATATAGCAAAAGGGGTTAAGATTCTCAGAAATGAGACAAAAAGAGGGGGTTTAAATGGGGTTAAAAAACTCAATTCAATGCATACTCGCAGGTGGCGACACTTATAAATTTCCTCTCCTTTCAACACCAAATTTCACAATTCGTTCACTTGAAGAAAAGTCTTAGTTTTCAAAAAGTGTTATTTTTTCACAATTTAAAAGTCCTAGTTTTTACACTGGGCGCTCATCGAAACTCTTCTCGACGATCTCATCGTTTGATTGCCATCGTCCAACGTCACAGTGGCGTCCCCAAGATGCTCACTCACCGTGTACGGGCCCGAGTAGTGGTCTTCGAATTTTGCGGTGCGCTTTCCTTTCGAATACATCATCTTAATACCCACGGCAAAATGTCCCTGCTGGCGATTTTCGTCATAACGCAATTTTTGACACTCTTGCGCCTGCCCAAGATTAGCTCTGGTTGCTTCGTTTCTCCAAGAGGCCCCACACCGGACCTTCGGTGAGCGCATAAAAAACGTTAACGGCGTCGGCCGTGTTATCCGGGGTGAACACGTGGATTAGTTCAAATGGCGAGAATTTAGTCGAAGTCTGTCGGTTTGTGTACATACCCCACACCACCGACTCCAGGTGGGGAACCGCAGAAAGGTCTCCCAGAGGTCGAGGAGGTCCTTAATCGTAACACACAAAAGAACACATTTAATATTGGTTTACTGGCCTTTACTATCTGGTTGTCTAGGGGAGTGTTCCAGGAAGTGTTTCCCCATGTATGGGTCACTGGTCAGCGACCCATTCCACGATCGACCGTCGACCCCGCGGTCAGGAGACCACGAGGGCGACGAAGATCGTCACTTTGTTGCATTGCCGTGCAGCGCACGGCACTCCTTGGCAATCAAGTCCCACTTGAATTGCCCATCGCTTATTCTACTCTATTTACTTGGTTCGTTTCGGACGTGGTCGGAGCACACACGGTCTTGCGACCACGCGTGTTGCCTGTCAAGTCGGAAGTGCGGGGTCCACTGGTCAGCGCACGGGCCCCCACTTCCGGTTCCGCCTTGCGAGGGGTCCGAGAACCCTTCTCTCGGTTGGCAGCTTCACCTGGTGGTGTTGAGCTGCCCCAAGGCGGTGTCTGATGCGGTCGTGACCGGACACTGGTCACACTTTTCTGCCTTCTTCTTGCTCAGTTTCACATGAACTTTGGAAATGATGGTTTTCTTCAGAGACTTAAGTGAGTTTTTACAAAGATAACCTTTGTAAAAACTCACGTAAGTCTCTGTAAATCTTCCTTAAACACGCTAAAACTTCAGTTTTGGTCGGAGATGATGAAAAGGGGTACTGACCTAGGGTCAGTAAAATTTTGGACTGGTGGTCAAGGTGGCAACTAACCCTATTGTGGGGTGCCACCTTTCGGATTTTCTTTAAAAATACTGAATATATTTGGACAAGCCATAAGTAACATCATTTATTTGTGGATGAAATACAATTCTCATAGGATGAGCAATCCAGTCATTCTTATATACATCATTGGTAATGACACGTTTAATCCACGATTGGAGGCTCCCGAGTGATTTCTGTACTGTTTTTCTTCTTTTGGTTGATTTGATTTTCTGCTTTTATTTTGTTTTTGTTTTTGTTTCGTTTTTGTTTTATTTTTGCTTTATTTAGTGGTACTCGAGTTGGAGAATTTTTTTTTGTCATATTGGAACTTGGGAGTTGTGATTTGTGAAAATTTTAGTTTCATTTAAATAAAAGTTAAGAAATGAGAATAAAATGAAACGTCAGACACGATTTGGATTTATTTTGTTGTTTTTATAAAAATGGCTGTTTGATCACAGATTAATCTGTGGTTTGATGGCAACTGGCATCTCAGCGCTGCGTTTAGGAACGGTTTGTTTAAAAGGTGTGATTAGTCCTTGCAGTAACTCGATAAATCTAAGCGTGAATTTTGAAAAATACCGGAATGTGATGATATTTTTTGTTCTGTAAGTACGTTTTATTTTTAGTAATTGAAATAAATTTTGAGTAAGAAAAAAAAATTATTAAATTATAATATTTGGGCGTGTGATAATACAACAGCCATTTTCCTTTCGATCGGGTTTTATCACACCCTGAAAGAACAACGATCACATGTTTGACGATAACGTAATGATTTAAGTGCGCTGTATTGAGAAGTAATGACTCAATTCATTCAACCAATCCGCACTGCCCACCCGCTAAGCGCTTATTGGCTTTATCCATTCCTATCCACTCCACTTCCGTTAGCGCAGCTTGGTGGTAGTCCCGTACGTCGTTTGTCCAGTCGTAACTTCAAGTTCTTCAGGTTCTTCAAGTTATCTTCAGAATTATTTGGCATCAGATTCTTTGGTTTCTCATGTTACTTTCATCAGGTTCGCAGTGACATTATTCCGACGTTACAAAGGTATTTTCAATCTTAAAATACTCGTGTCGTCCACTTCTACGTTGACCACGTTGAATTTTGGTACGTCGCTGCCATTTTGAAATTTTCGAATTTTTATTTATCGATCTTTTTATTGTTTTACCGTGTAAAGTTTGAATTGGGGGCAGCAAATCCAACTCTCTACCTCCTCGTGGTTGCCCCTGGACCACTGAAATCGATTCAGTTGGTACTAGACGAGAGCTCTGGTGTAAAAATTTGTGTGTTGGCGTGTGAACCATGTCCGCCATTATGGTATTTCTTGTAGTGGTTGTTGTATTTCTCCTTGGAGAGGTCTCGGTGAGGAAATTATGACATAACTTGACCACAGCTAATCCTCCAAACCATTTTAATTTTAACTTTTGTTGTTTGTATTTCTTTTTATGGGTTTTTGGCAGTTTATTTGGCAAAAGATGTGGGTACTGTAAGACTGCATTCCATTAAATGAGTGCAGCATTTACCGGTTGATGTTTAATAAATAATACTGGTACTGTAAGACTGCATTCCATTAAATGAGTGCAGCATTTACCGGTTGATGTTTAATAACTAATATTGGTACTGTAAGACTGCATTCCATTAAATGACTGCAGCATTTACCGGTTGATGTTTAATAAATAATACTGGTACTGTAATACCTTGTTTGCACCAGAAAATTTGGGCTAGCCAAATATATAAATATCTTCCTCACATATTACATAATCGGGACAAAGTGGAGAGTCACCAGAAGTTTGTCTGGTCCAGAGTGTATGCTCTCCGGTCCGGACAAAGTGAAAGAAATTATAAATCGTAGAATTTATTTTTTCATTTATTATTAAACAGAAAAAATTTCCAAACATTTAATTGAAGTATTTATTAATTTTAATCTGCTTTCTGCAAATTATTGAATGCTCTGCATGAGAATGCAGCGGTAACGAAGCACATTCTTGAGCTAAAGCAAAAGCTTTCAAAACCTCTGCAGCTTTTTTGGCATCTTGCAAGCTCGGTGAGGGTAAATATTCTTCAACTGACTCGTTCAGAATTTCTGCAGCCTTTTCAGGGACTTGTTCCTTCTGCTTGCTTAAATTTCGTGCTTCTTCCAAAATTGATTCGAAGTCATTGCTTACAGATTCTTCAGTTAGTATGTCTAGGTCAGCCGAAACAATCTTCAACTGAAAGTGGGTCTTTTGAGTTGAATATTTTGCAGAAGGGCAGTTGCAGCATTGGCTGATTGGTCTTCACGTACAATGTGCCTCAAGATCGCGATTGGAGTTTGCATTAGCTCTGCTAAATTCGCAATTTAAGACATTTCGTAATACGGCTGAGGCATATATGCACACAAATATCCCACAATCGAAACTGTTTTGCTGTTGTGGGGCATCTATACAAATTCTGGCCTGCCATTCACTTTGTTGAAATGGAATGTCTGCTATTACATAGGTTACAGCAGCAACTGTTACCAAATAAACAATGCTATTATTGTAATTTGTTACACTTGAATACAGTAGTGAATCTAGAATGTATACACACATTTGGGTCTAAAAGAATTTATACCTAGACACCAATGTGATGTATCTACCGCTGTCCATAACTATTTTTTCAAATACGAAATTAAAACGTTTTTCCGTCTCCTTAAGCACCGCCTGGCAAGCATCCATTTCCATTTTATATTGGCATTTTATGCGTAACTTTCCCACTCGGTCCTTAACCTCAATTTTCAGCGTTTTGCACAACATCTGTGAAGAAAAAGCTGGATAATACTCCTACGCAAAATTCAACTACTGCATCATTGCTTGGAAATAATAATAGACCAGCTAAAATTGTATGTGACACTATGCCTGAATACTTACAAAGAAAATAAACTAGATTAAAAATTATAAGTGATTTTTTTACTGCAGAAATATTTACAGAAATAATTAATCTCTAGTAAAATTGGTTTTGAAAAAAAATCAAGAAACTGTCTGCAAGTCAATATTTTTTTCCTACAGAGTTACTTGTTTCTCAAGTATATTTTTAATATCCTGATCGGTCTCTGCACACTGTTTTTGCAGAGATTCTTGCAATTGTGGCGATCTCTCGATCAGGCTGTTGTAGTGATCCTGCCTGGAATTTTTTTTATATCCCTTCTTGTGCTGCATTATCCCTGGAGATGCTGCTACATTTGGCCCAGGAGAAATTATTTCACTTTGCTCAGTATAATTACTTCTACTTATATCAGTAGAATTACTACTAATTGGCTCAGTAGTTGTAGTTCTACTTGACTCTGGTGAACCAATTGCACTGCAAAGAAAGTAAAAGTCAATTTACGTTTAGTTTTAGCCATTTCATATACTTTAATTACTGTACCACAAATGTATGTAGGTGTCGGGTGTCCAATTGTTTAGCTGTTGGCAGTGTCGTGGCATTTAGAATGCTCTGAGCAGTTTTCTATAATTACAAATAATTTAACATTAAATTAAAACATTAATATTAACCAAATGTGCTTAGGAGATTTTCTTACATATTCGCTCTCCTATGCCAGCATTCCATTGTTGACTGGCAGTCTACCAATGACTTCATTGACGGCATCGTTGAGAACTCATCAGAAGTCCTTGCTCAGTTTATGAATTCCACAAACTTACTTGTTAGCCCTTTGTTTGATAACCAAGGTTGGTTATCAAACCCTCTTGCGTTTGTCTACATTGATTTTGCTTTAGATTTGTCTAAAGCAAACTCACGATTTTCCATCTTCTCCTACGACCACCGTGAGCGACTCCGGAGTCCCACAAAGGAAGAGACAAAGGAACCAGTGAGTTGGGGAAGAGTTTTGGCGCCATAGCCTTTTCATTGTTTGTTCCTATTTAGCTTTATTCATTATTTAAAATATTTGAAGACCGTTTTTGCCCAAAACTCCAAATTAGGATTTTAAGAAAGATTGTTTTAATACATTAATAACATTAAAAAATTATCTTCATACATTTAAAAGTTAAGTTAGAAATAAGCATATTCATCAGAATCCCTACACTTTCAAGAGATGCTGCTACTGTTGCAGTTATTTAAATTTCATCCACTTCATCCACGTAACAGCCTGGACAATTTCCGATGTTGAAAGTTGTTTTAAAAATTCCTCACTAGACTCAAAGCAGGAACCAAAACTGCAGGATGGGAGTGTCATAGTTTCTTTAGTCTGTGAATTGAAGGTTGGGTTTTCGATTGAGCAATTAATGAAGACCCACATGTGGTTTTTAATCTGTAACTGTTGATCGCACAGTTCACAATTTTTAGGCACAACAGTCGAGGCACTTGTGATGAGTTGACTAAGCCATTGAGAAATTAAATAATTTTTTTGCTGGTCCAATCGTGCTGTTTCGTTTGTCCCACAATCCAACAATCGTTCAATGTCATCTTTCAGCACTTTGATATCATCCAGGGTCACCCCTATTTTGGATAATCCAGCACTCATCATCTTTGAGTAGATGATTTTGACATATTGTAGTTGGTATATTAAGGAAAAAATTACGCATTACAAAGGTAATTCCTGCTTTGCGGTCACATGTAAATGGAATGTTGCAGGTATTGTTCATTCCAATTGCATTCAAAGCAAATAGCAAAAACACTTCATGACAGCTCGCAAATTTTTTTTCATGCAGCATAAACGCTACCAGGAAAATTGGATTACCAATTAATCTAATATTTTTTACAACTAGCATTGAGACATAGAAATCCCCCATATTGAAAGTTGTGTCATACGTAGCAACTTGAGGAAGTGCTTTGTTTTTGTTGCTTAAAGCGATGATGTTTCTTGCATACAGTACTTCAGCGTGCTTGGGAGAGCACAAACAACAACTAAATTTGGAAACATTTGTATACATTCAACAAATGGCGTTAACTGATGTGCTAGCTCTATCAAACAAACTGCAGAATCATTGGACAAACGTTTCCTTTTTTTTTAATTATATTTTGGATTTGCGTTAAATCTCTTGTAAATTGACAATGGTGCAGAAGGTTTTGCACGATCAGAATTCTCAACTTTTCTTAAAACACTTCTCCGAAACGGAATAAATGGTCTATTTCCTTATTTTCAATTAGCATGTGGAGTAGGCACATGTAATGTATGGTCCCTGTAGTACCATACCACAAAGATATCATCTTTATTGCAAATATTAAATGCCTATCTTCTAAATCCACTCAAACAGGCTTTACTAGAACTTCTCTCAGGATCTTTTAACATGTAATAAGCCTTTGTTACAGCTTTTCCTGGCCGTGACACATCCCTATTTACCCTACCGGTATTGATCACACTTAAAATCATTTTTATGATCACCACCTTGTGCTTTATACAGAAAAATGTCCCCACCTTTTGGCAAAACTGGTGTGACAGTAGCAATAAACTGCACATCAAATTTATATGCATATGCATCTGATAATATCTGCCTCATCTTTACCCAAAAAATGCAGACAATCTAGCACTTCGTCTTAACTCTGGTTATTGAAGAGCTTTTGGATACACAATATTTTGTGTTTTTCTGTCTGTTGCATACACGAATAAATCAGAAGGTTTTCCGACGCGTGAGCAGGCAATACATATGGGTAACGGTTCTGTTTGACAAACGGTCTGTTGATCGTGGACGATTCCTGAGGATCAACCTCCACTGCGGCGATAAAAATAAGCACATCTCATTTCTGGGTTGTTGAAGTCTACTTCACGGGGGTTTGGAAAGCGGCATGGTTTTTTCTAAATTTAGTCCAAACTTGTAGCGATTGTCCATGCTTTGTTGATGGTCATTGCAAAGGCGAGTCGCACAGGAAACTGCAAACGTTTGAATTGGAATATCTGAATTGGCATATCTGTCAGAATTATTGGTATTTGTGGCGACAGTACATTTTTTTCTTTAAATTTTCCATTTAAAATTGTAGCTTCGATGACATTGTTCATCATTTTCTTGACTGAAGGCCTGGTACAGTTGTAAAGTTGTGGCGAATTGATGTTTCACACCGGGTGACGTGACTAGGTCGAATTTTGGAGAAAAAACGACCCTCGAGCATCAACCAATGCAAAATTAAAATGGCTTCCTGACCTGGACAATTATATAAGCCATATAATACACTCCTAACACCTGAAAATTTCAGATTCCGGAATAATAATTGTCTAAATCAACTACATTTGCTTGTTTTAATATTTGTATTATTTATATGCGTAGTTTACACACTATTATTAACATACATGTAATACATTTCATTACTTGTTGGCCTCTCAACTGAATTAAATCATTTTGGTCATGTTCATAAACCCAACTTGTTGTATCAAATGGGAATGGCTCTTCAATCGCTGTTGCATTGGGTGTATGTACTGTAGGAAACAGATAGTCGTCAATTTCATTAGACATTAATGCTTCCATTGTAAATTTTTAACAATTCTAATAAGTTGGAATTGTCTTTGAGTCGATTCGAATGTTCTCTAATCGTTTCTCATCTCGATGTAGTGAGATTGAACAGATTCAAACATGTAAAGTAAATTTGACTAACACTGCTTTATTCATGGCTGCTTGGCCTTAAGTAGAAGGAGGAGTGGTGATTGACCACTTCTGGTTAAGTTACAAAAGGTAGCCAATACGAAGCCGTATTGGTCAAGAAATATAAAATGGTTCTAGATTCAAAATATAGGGGATGTACAAATGAAGATCAAACAAAACAAATCAAATAAAAATACAAACAAACACACTTTCAAATTCTCCAAATTTCACATCCATGTCAGTGTTGCAACTCAAGTCCATGTTTGAATGTGTTACTGCTGCTTGCATGAACTCAAGTGACTACAGTAGAAAATGGCTTGAATTTATACTATTCCAGAACTACTTAAAAAGATGTGTAGCCAATCATGGACATGCTTGAAATAGCCTCAAGCTGCTGACTCACAATAATTGTCCTAAGTTACAGCTTGAAGTGGGGCTTTGTGTTTAACCACAGCTGGAAACTAAGAGAGAAATTCTCTTGTCACCATGGTTCCTAAAACAATGGGTTAATTACCACTGACCTTCTCAGGTTCCTTGCTCAATTTGTGTTGAACGAAAACAAGCTCGAAACAATTGTGTGCAAAATGACAGAAAGAAAACACTTATCCTTTTTTTACAACTGATTTAATCAATTCCAATAACGCCTAAAACTACAAACCCAATAACAGTTTCTTTGTCTATCATATGACTAAATCTACCCAACACCATCGTAAACCAAGAAGACCCCAAAAGAACCAGATCATCAATGTAGAAACGCTGGAATTAGAAAGTGGAATATACTTAATAAAAACAAAGGTTACAACCTGTTTGGATGAGTAAAGTTCTTCGGGTCGGTTTAAGATATAATCTTATTTGATTTGAGTTTTGGAATGTTGGCTGCCCCTTTCTGGGCAGTTATTTGTTGTTGTTTTGGTCAGTCTCGCCATTGCTGGCTCCTCCTTTCATGTGTTGCTGGGCAACTCTGTTATTGTGATGGGCAGTCTTGTTATGACTGCTTCCGATTGACAAGGGTCCTTGGCAACTTTCATCAGTTTAAAGTAAACTTATGGTATATTTGTTACTTACAATTTTAGTCTGAAATATTTTTGAAAATTTCCGTCTGCATTTGACATCTGAAATGAGAAGAAGTAAGAGTTCAATATTATATATGCAAGAACAATAATTATTAACTTACAGTGTAATCAGCTCTTAAACTGGCTGAATACTCTTTGTTCTGTACACAACGTAAACATTCATCTCCTACTTTGAATGTTGTAAAACATGTCTGGCTTTACGTCACCATTCGTCAACACATGGCTATGTAAGGGTGTGGTAGGGGAATGAGCGACTGAGGGTTGTTCTCACCCCTCAGGCACCTGTCTGGTAAACAAACACATACTTGAATTTTGGTGATCCAATTTGGATCACCACAACATAAGTTTGTGCTGCAGCATCTTCTGTGATGTTTCTTGCAATTTTGAATGATTCTCACCACATTCCAATCTAATGTAGTTTACTTCATATTTCCTGTCAGCTTGCATTGAAATGGGAACCGTTACAAAAAACACACTCGACCTTGGTGATTTTTCCGGTTTGGAGGGTTCCCCTTGTATGGAGTGGACTTTTCCTCCTTCTTAGAACTCTGAGTTCCCACACATGCAGCCATGCTTCCCTTGGTTTCTTTAACTGATTTTTCTGTCTTTACAGTTCCCTTGGACCCACCCTTTTTGGCCAACATCTGAACTTCAGACATTTCAGCGATTCTTAGCTCACGCCCAAGAAAATCCAACAAAGATATAATGTTGTCCGATTTACCCTCATATTTTTGATGGTATCTCTGTGCCAATTTGACAGGGAACTTCATCAAAATTTCAGGTACAAGCACAAATCTAGCTACCTGAATGGGAACCTTTAATTGTTCCAGGGTTCGTATTGAAGCGGAGATTTTTGTGAGAACATCTTGTGCTGAAGAGAACGAATCAAGGCATTTCTTTGCGTGACTTCGGAGCCATAAGTCTCCTTGAGTGCTTCAAGTGCAAGAGGGTAAGCCTCTTTAGTAAGAGGATAAGTCGAAACCAATGACTCAGCATCCTTTGAACACGCTGCCTTAAGATATTGCAATTTTTCAATATCGGTGAGGTCTTGATTTGTTCCCACTGAGGAATCAAACATGTCCCTGAAAGCAAAATATGTTAAGGGACTACCATCAAACTTTGCCATTTCTAATTTGGGTAATCGAGTGTTCGTTTTCTTTGACATCGAAAACCTCGTATTCATAGTCAAGCTGATTTCCAGCGGATGGTGGGTAACTCTATATCTAAATTACGCCCACTAAATTTGAAATCATTATAAACTTTATTGAATGTATAAGAGTTATTACAACAGGAATAGATGGGTGAGCACCTGTTGTCAAAATTGTTTATTATTATAACATACAAAAGAGAAAAGAAACTTACAATGTGTAAGCGCGACTCAGAAAGAGTAGTAATACATGTACTAAAAATTCGACACAAACTCTGATACCACCAATGGTTTGGCAATTCGAGAATGCGACAGTCTAAAACTAATGCTATGATAAAACGC
This sequence comes from Strigamia transsilvanica, assembly GCA_034701245.1. Taxonomy (NCBI): domain Eukaryota; kingdom Metazoa; phylum Arthropoda; class Chilopoda; order Geophilomorpha; family Linotaeniidae; genus Strigamia; species Strigamia transsilvanica. Next base: position 7,052 of record JAQIXU010000717.1, on the reverse strand, counting down.
GGGTTGGTTATAAGCCCAAAAAACTTAGGAAGGGGTAATTCGGTTTTTTGAAGATGAAACGCAAGGGTCTGCTCCGCAGGTTATTTTATGTAAAATAATCGGGGGAACATACGGCACCGTCTTGGCTGTACAACTCTTATTCTGGGGGAACCGGGTGGTTGTCCCCTGAGCTAGATGAGTTTTTTGGGACTTCTCTGCCTTCCGGGACCGGTGGAGGGCCGGGTTCTGTTGCTTGGGCCATCGGCATGGTCGCTGCCACTTCGTGGTTCGTTGGAAGTCGGGGCTCTGCTGGCGGAGTGGCAAAGTCAGGCACTGGAATGGAAATGCTTGGCTCGGCCACTTGGGGTGTTAGTGCCATGATTTCCATTTTTTTGCCCTCGGGGGTCAGGTTGGGTCCCATGTGATGAGGGATCTGCGTGATTCGCTCTCCGGAGCTAGTAAAGGAGAGTTGGCAAGCCGTGCAGGTTCCCCACACTTTTTGTATTGGGTACGCGATCCCTTTGACGACATAAGGGAGAAAATCCGGCGCTCATTTCTCTTCCTTTGGTCGAACATGCAATCCCTTGCAGTTTTGGCAGACGGCGGCATGTGGACCGACGCCAGCTTCCCGGACCCATCCTATCCATTTTGGGTCTAGTTTTTTTAAATTCTCCAACAAGAAAGTGGTAGCTTAAAGTTGAATCCTTGTATAGAAAACATACACCCAGCTGGGTAGAAAGTTGGAGCCAAACTGAAATCCCTCAAAGTCTATAGTACACCCTACATGATTCAACTGCTCCAAATTCATTCTGGAATTGTAAATAAAATGGATACAATGATATTATAACCTGAAATGTAACTTACTTTGAATGATGTGTCTAAATGTCAAATTGATTCGCGGAAGAAGTGCAGAACTTTGCTTCGGAAGTGAGTGATACCAAAAACGATTGATAGGCTGGTGCATTAGCAGTATGGAACCATGTTCTAACGGAAGAGTTATGGCCTTGGGTGGTAAAACAGAGCAGATCATAGTATACTTTCGCTTAAGGGCCACATGATGAAGTAAAAAGTTCCTGGTTTGATCTAGGGAGAGGTCTGCTATTGGTACATTTGGATGGTTCCCATTTGCATATCGATTGATAAGCATAAAGTTGAAGTTATACTCCGTAACAAACTGAATGGCATCTCAAATTGCGTAAAAGGGGGGTCCAACTTTTCACAGGTAGAGTGTTACTGGAAAATGAATATTTCAATCCTTCATCACCAAAAGCAACTTGTTGTCTCGGTATATTTCTCCATTCTCCATAAATCCTAATTTGACTTAGTCTACCAGTGTAGTACGTGATTTCATCCTCCAGCTTTTTAAAAGTCGATCGTCCGACTTGGCCGAATCACCGCACTTCTTCACTTCGTGGTCGTTTTTCCACACGCCGGTGAGAAAAACCTTCTAACAGAACGGAGACCAGGCCGTTTGTTACCACCTTTCCGAATACATTCGGATGTGAGACCAAGTCTCAGATAGATCCTTACCCTGAATCTGAACGTCGTTCTCCGTCGTCAATCCGTGACTGCACGGAGGTTTCCAAGGGGCGATGGCGCTCCTCTCCTTGGTGCAATTTGCTGCATGCAAACGAAACTAGCTGCAGAAACTCTGAGCCAGCTTGGGTGAGCCTTAACCACACAATAACTGTGTATCACAAACCAATTCAGAATTCTTCATAAACTCAATGGAGTGGTTGGTGTGATGTTGTAGGTTTGGTGGTTTTGGTAAGACTGAGGTTTTAGTGCTGGGAGAGAGCTCAGGCAGGAAGGCAGGAAGTGGAACTTCCTGTTACCTTAGCAACTCCCTTCAGCAGCCCCTATGCAACCAAACTTTCCATTGTTGCAAAGTGCACTTTCTCCAAAATAAATAATATTATCTCCTGAATATTATTTTGGGACAACATTCCCACACAAATAACCATGGTGACTTCCGGATCACCACAAGATATACAGTTAAGAAAAAGTATACATAAAAATCTATTCTAAAAGACATATTCATGGAAAATTACATGTAAATCTAATCTTCATCTGAATTACCAGGAACATGGGATGGTTTTGATACTTCTTCTTCTTCATCAGTCGAGTCCGTAAAATGTACTCCTAAATTTGGTCTCTGGTATGGTTTCTTATTTCTTCCTTCTTTGGTTCTTCTTAAAATCGATTGTGTGTGCGAAGTAGTTGGCGTTTCAAATGAACTTGCGCTTGTTTCCTCGAAAGTCTGAGTGTTGCTATCCTCCAACTTGCAGATAGCCTCATCAATGCTTGAAATGATAGATGTTCGATGTTTCTTGAGTTGACTTCATTGGTCATATGAAAGAACGACAAATTTCTCTGGTTCACGTGTGCGAAATATCTTCGAACTTATACCAGTTTTACACTTTGTAATAGTAACTTGCGCACCACCTTCACAAACAATCTCCGAAGTTTTTTTTAGACTGTTTCTCATGCTTAAGATTTTAGGAGATATCTGCTGCCAATTTTCAATAAAATCATTGAAAGTCATTGGATTCATAGCCACACCATCACGAGCGGGATGTAGTTGACCATTTTTGTATGAATGACACCGTTTCAGATGAATATACAAATTGTTTTGCCATTCATTGATTCGACAATATATCTCCCCACCAAGAGAGACGGTCCCATTGCTTGAAGTAGAGCTCATGGCTAGTCTGTGAAAGGAATGGTGAGTATGGCAAAATCTGAGAAGAATAACCCAGAATGGACACTCCGCCCACCGCCTTTGATGTTCAGTGAAGTGATTGTACCTCACAAACGTCACAGACGACTGCAGCGCGACCAGTGGCGGCAGTGGTGGTTTCCATGATAACTCGATGATAACGTAGCGCACGAGCAGTAATATTTGAAGTATTGTACTTGTAAACAATTGTTTATTGTTTTAAAAAAAATTTATTTTAGATGAACAAAGAAATGCAGACATTGTGGATATTTAAAAATATTTATTTACTGACTGGTAATTTTTAAATATTTTCTTTTCTTATTTTTAATTTTTCTCATTTTTCCATTAATTTCTTTTAACTTTCTATGAATTTTTATCTTAAAAAATAGGCAGATGACAAAAAATTTTGCATCTTTACATGTAGAAGGGAATTCAACAGTTTGGTTACTTGTTAAGGTACATAGAGTTTGGGAAATATTATCTTTTTGAATAGTATTAGTAAAATTTTTATTAAACACACTTTCACAAAGCTCAATAAATTTAAGAAAAGCTGCACTTGGCAGAAGTAAGTGGTGGAAATCGATGTCGGTATTGTCGTATGCTTTAAAAAATGTTAAGAGTTGTCTGTCATGAGAAAAAAACCTTTGTTTTATCTTGTAGCTGTTGAACACAACTGAACACAATGTGCCTACCGTCAGGGGTGTTCTATGGCCCGACAAAGCGAGCGTCGATGAAGATCGTCTCGCCCAGGTTGTTGTGGACGAGCTGGCAATCCGGGCATGAGGCCCATACGCGTTTTTCAGCCTTGGTGATGCCATGGACGAGGGCGGATACTAGTGTTGGTTTTCAGTTAAAGTTGTTGTATTTCTCATTGCAAATCGTCGATTTTCATTGTTGTTGTCTTGTCATTGCAATTTTGTCTCACTGTTGTCCTTGTTTTGTGTGTTGCACTCGTCTTCATTGCGATTTATTGACTTTGTGACGTTGTTGATGACGACAGGGCGTTGCTGACGGCAGAGTGGGCTGAACGAGGGCGTTCAGTGAAGTAAAAGTGGAGGAATTTGTGGCATAGAGCCACAGGTGCCCCAGGACCAAAAGGGGTCGACCACCCACTGATGCGGCGCCAGCAAGCCCAACCGCCTGTTGCAGGAGGCCTGGCCAACATCAACAGTGACAAAAACCAGATGCAGGCGACAGAAGGCAGCGGCAAAAGAAACATACTTTTAAGACAGTTGGCCAGTTGCAGAGCTAGAGACAGCACGAGAGAGTCGAGCTCAAGTGCACCAAATCCAGAGAGAGAAGGTGTGCCTGGAAACTCCATGACTGTTGAACTGGGAACAAAAGTGTTGTGTGACTGAAGCCACCGTTGTGAATCGTGAGGACAGAGATGATGATGACAATCATGAACAGAACAGTGTATCAATAAGTACAGTGAGCAGAATGCACGAACTTGTTAAGGGATTATAATTATGAGTTGTAATGTTAATTGTTTATTTAATGTGAGCTGTGTTCTCATAAATTATCTACGAGTGTTATTTTATGATTATTAATTTTCTTTATTCATCTTTTCATAATTAAATACACATTCTTTTGTTACTTCATGCTTTATCTTATTTCTCCCTCCCGCCCACACATAGGCATAAGAACCTTAATCCTCATATCCAACATGTCGCGATCTCGGTTTCCACTCACAAATGAGACTTTACTAAAAATGGGATTTCTCCACACTTAAGACTTATCTATAAAGATACCTGAATTATTGGGTCCGGATTCGCGGTGAATCGCGAGTTGAATGCCGCGCTGGGCCTTATATCGATGGCTAAGTTTGTCTAGGGGATTTTAGTAATAAAATTGACTCGAAATAAGAGTAAAATTAATCACTACAATTTATTCGGGCACTTGGTTCAATATATATACAGAATTCATAGTACAAATGCAGGTAGGTAAAGCTCGAAAGACAATAACATCGTCGATGTAGATGATGAAGTGTTTTGTTAATTTATGAGTAACAATCGGCGGGAACTCGCCGTTGTTGTCTCGTAACCCTAACACAGGAGGAATGGGAAAAGTATGGATGAGAAGTTCAGGTCGAGACCTAACGACAAAAGGCAGGATCTTCTCGTAGAGATTCGTCGCGACTTCGGCGTTCGCGCGCCGGGAACTCGAAGGATCTCTTACTGTCAGTTGTCGGCACACAGGTTTCTCCTGTGCCGGTTGAGACTCAGCAGGCGTCGTCGCTCGTCGTTGATGTGAACTGGTCCCGGTTGACATCAAGTGGAGACAAGCGTCGGAAATGTGTCGCCGTTGACAATTAGTCAAAGGCGAAACGATGAATCGTACAGAATTCCCAAAGTCACAGATCAGAACAAAGCGCGGAGCATAAGTTATGACACAGAAGTGAGCAGTAGGGAGGTGAGAGCAAGATTAATTTTAATTCTCAACGAGCGGCTTGAAATTGGCCGCGGCACATGCGCAGAACAGTGCCGGACTTAATGTTGATTGGTCACACGCAAAGTCGTGTGCAAAATCCAGAGGTCGTGTGCAAAACAGGTGCAGGATTTCGGGCCTGGGCCAAGCTAGCTTGTCCCAGGCACGCGCCAACTGTCAACTGTCGGCAGCTGCATTGCCGCGAGCTATGAGGGAGGAGTAATTCGGGTGCAGAACGATATTTTGCACCAAAACTACACAATCATTTTATTTCAATAAAAACAACAATTCGCTTTAATATATCAAGACACACTTATTTATTCGATTGAAGTTATAAAATAACTAAAACACTTTATTTATGCAAAAAGTAAATAAAACTGACAGAGCCATCTGGTTTTGGCACCGGAAAAACTGGACTCACAGGGCTGTTGCAGAGCGGCCAGAGCGGACTTCAACGCCTGCATTCCGGCCAAAAACATAACAATGGCCGATATTTCTTGGACCGGACTGACCGGCGCCACGTGGTCCACGACTTCTTCCTGGTCAAACGAGTTGGGATCTGCAAAGTGATCCATAATCTATTCTAACTAGAATAAAAATTAACCAAAAAAGAAACATTACAAGATTTTGAGCTAAAAATAGAATTTTTACCTGCAGCTTGAAATCAAAAGTGACCACGCGACCTGTAAGTTCAACCGGAACTGACGCGACCCGGACAGGTGCGCCATCTCCTGGGACTCCCGAGATTAGAATGTTAGAATTCACAGTCGGAGGCTCTCAGTGATTTCTGTACTATTTTTTTCTTCTTTTGGTTGATTTGTTTTTCTGTTTTTATTTTATTTTTGTTTTTGTTTCATTTTTGTTTTATTTAGTGGTACTGGAATTGGAGCACTTTTTTTTTGTAATATTTGAACTTGGGAGCAGTGCTGGACTGGCAAGGGGGGCTACCGGGAGTTTCCCGGTGGCCCGTGGCCGACCCGCCGACGCATTTTTTGGTCTGAAATGCACTTTTTTGGTCTGAAAGTGCATTTTCTGCTCGGAAAATGCATTTTTGCTCGGAAAATGCACTTTTTTTGGTCTAAAAATGAATTTTTTTTGTCTGAAAATGCATTTTTTGCTCGGAAGATGCACTTTTTTTGGTCTAAAAATGCATTTTTTTTCTCTGAAAATGCATTTTTTGGTCTAAAAATGCATTTCTTTTGTCTGAAAAATAAAAAAATCCATTTTTTTTGTCAAAAATCCTTTTTTTTGGTCTAAAAACCCGTTTTTTGTGGCCCGACCCATTCGGATTTCCCGGTAAGAAATTTGTTCCCAGTCCAGCCCGGCTTGGGAGTTTTAGTTTCATTTATTTAATAAAAGTTAACAAATGAGAATAAAATGAAACGTTGAACACGATTTGGATTTATTTTGTTGTTTTTATAAAAATGGCTGTTTGATGGCAACTGGCATCTCAGCGCTGTGTTTCGGAACGGGTCGACTTTTAAGGCATGATTAGTCCTTGATAGTCCTTGATTAGTCCTTGCGGTAACTCGATAAACCTAAGCATGAATCCTGAAAACTAACGGAATGTGATGATATTTTTTGTTGTGTAAATACGTTTTATTTTTAGTAATTTAAACAAATTTTGAGTTAGAAGAGAAAATTATGGAATTATAATATTTGGACGTGTGATGATGCAACAGCCATTTTCCTTTCGATCGGGTTTTATCACACCCTGATAAGAACAAGAATCATATGTTTGACGCTACCACAATGATTTAAGTGCGCTGTATTGAAAAATAATGACTCAATTCATTCAACCAATCTGCATCGCACACTCGCTGAGAGCCTATTGGCTTTATCCATTCCTATCCACTCCACTTCCGTTAGCGCAGCTTGGTGGTAGCTCCGAAAGTCGTTCGCCCAGTCGTAAGTTTCTTCAAGTTAT